>JACWST010000223.1:1105-21026 GCA_014850475.1 Cryphonectria naterciae
GGGTTGGGGGGGGGTTGGGAGCGAGAGGGGGGGGGGGGGTGTGGGGTAGCGAAGAAAAAGGAAAGGAAAGAGGGACGAAAAAAAAAAGATAAGGAAAAAAAGGAAGAGAAAAACAAACGGGTATCCCTTACAAATGCCATATCATGCCGTCGGCTGGTCCTTTTCCCAATATGCCATTTTAGATTCCCTTTCACCCTTAGTAGAAATCCCGTCCGGTTCCCGATCCTTTGCCCTGACGCTCCTCCCAACCTGTTGTGAGTATCCGTCCCATGCGCCATTGATCCAGCACTCCGCATTTACCATATCCTATTTCCCATCCTGCATAGAAAGAAAGAAAGAAGGAAGAAAAAAAAAGATAAGACGTTGTAACGGACTTTCGGACATCCTATACCCGCTTTACTTGCTTCTCTGCTTCTGAAGGAAAAGACTCCTGTAATTCACCATGCGTTATCCATATTTGTCTGTGATGGCTGGCAGTCGCAATTCAATTCCTGACTCAGCTCGTCGACGATGTGATCAAAGGGGACACTGACGACCTCCATTGCTGTTTGTAGCTGCCATCCGCCGACGACGGGGGCATCATCATGGTGGGGTAGTAGCCGCTCGAGCTCGTCTTGCCCTCGAATCGTCCGGTGCTCACTGTTTTGTCCGAGAACAAAGGTCCCGCATAGAGTTTCGACGTGAGGTCATAGCTAGTTCCGAGGCCCCGCAGGCTGCTGTCTCCAGCACGGCTCGTAGGGTGGTGGAATACCTCGATCGGCTGCCGGGGGTCCTGCTGGGACTCGATGATGGGTGCAGGGAAGTACTGATACTTCTCGGGATTCTGGATGCTCCTGGAATCCTCTTGGCTGAGCATCGGCTCCATGGGGATCGCGTCGGAGTGGTTGCGATAGTGATCACCCGACCTCGTCTCGTAGCCGCCGTAGCTATTCCCAATGCTCTGGGATCCCAGGCTTCCGTAGTTACTACCAAAGCTCTGTGAGCCGGTTGACGGGTAAGTGCCGAGCCCTGAGGGTCCGGAGCCTGGTCCGCTGCTCGTGCTCGTGCGCCGCTCGGACTGATAGTGTCCAGGCGATCGTCCTCGAACGATCATCTTGGCCGACTTCCTGTGGGCCACCTTCAGATATTGCTCGTTGCCCTGACCCTGGGGTCCGATGTCTGCGTAGAGCTCGATCACGAGGTGGTAGTACTGCTGCGCAGCCCTCCGCTTCCCATTGTTCGCTGTCGCCTGCTTGAACTGGATCCGCTCGAACGTGTGCTCTGTGGGTAGAGACGTGTGGAGCGACTGGTGCTGCATGGGCTGCCCGTATATGGATTGCTCGTAGGCGCGTGAGGATCCCACGAGGCTCATGTCAGGCCCGCCGTAGTGCCCGAGTGGGTGGTGCGCCGCTTGAGAAGTCTTTGGGTTGAGCCGTATCTTATCTGGAGGGGCGATGGGGCCCTTGTCCCGCTTGGGGGTGTGCTGCACGAGCTCGATCGTGTGCGCGTCGTTGTCCGCGACCACCGCCGAGATGCACATGGCCCAGCCTGCGACCTGGTATGTCTGCGAACTGCCGGTGGGCATGAAATGCATGGTGGCCTGAAGGTGCGTCGGAGGCGGGATGTGGAACGAGCAGACGCAGGAGAAATAGTTCCTGCGGTAGCACGTCCACTCATTGTCTGCCAGGAAGAAGCCCTTGTCGATGGTGCCCGTGATCTCGGGCTTGATGCGGGTGGTTGGGGCATCAGAATAAGACAGAGTGCCGTGCATCGTCATCCCCTGGAGGGGTGGGATGTTCTGCTGCTGCTTCTGGTTGGAAGAATAGGCCATGGTTCCTGGATGGTTGGTGAAACCTAGGTTCGGACTCGGGACTGACGAGATGGGGTGGCGTCCGAGCCCACCTGAAGTGAAGTATGGGGGGGATCGCGGGTGATCGGTTGTTCTCCTGCTGTAGGTGGGCGTCTGTGGCGAGTAGACGTCTCGCGTGCTCAGTTGCGTACCTGGATGCGGCAATGTTGTGTTTCGGAGGGCATGTGCCATGCCCGGGTTGTTGGAGGTGCTACTCCCACACACACCACAAACACAGCTGGTAAGTATTCAGGATGTCCCAATTGTGGTATAATTTGTATGGAAAGGACAAAGGGCAGAGGCTGACTAGCAGAGCCCTATTGGGTGGGGTGTATCACATACTTGGAGCCAAGGCGAGACCTCTGGTCTATGGTAGGGAGGAAGGGGGCGGGGTTGTGATTATAGAAGGAACTCCCGCTGTCAGGTGGGTAGGTTGGTGCAGAGGTAAAAGCTGACGTGGGGCCAGGAGCATACAGGTTTATGACTGACGGCGAAGGTTGAGCTGAACTCTCGAGGGTCAAGGGTGAGTTGCTGGAGTCCTGGCCGTACCTGCTGGGTAGTACACAATCAGCAAGGCTGCCCGAATGCCCCCAGCGCCAAGTAACCGGCCAGTCTGTGAGAACCCGGCACAGATAATGTCGTGGCCCGTTGCCCCATGGGAACGGATCATGGCATCAGGGTGTGACAGATTGTTGTACTGCCAGCTAACATGTCGTACAAGTAACAATGGGCTGCAGCATCGGGAGGGCTGTTGGGAACCCCATATGCGGCAATGAGTGGAGGGAGCTGGGGACGGCCTAAGTAGAATTTCGCACACTTTCGAGCAATGGGAACTACCCTTGCCTCCCGCATCTGCGTCCGAGGGTGTGTGTGGGTGCATATATTTGTGTGTGTACATGTGTGTGTGTGTGTGTGTGTGTGTGTGTGTGTGTGTGTGTGTGTGTGTGTGTGTGTGTGTGTGTGTGTACATGAGTGTGTGTACATGTGTGTGTGTGTGTGTGTGAGTGTGTGTATGAGCGTATGAATAGGTGGGTGTGGGATTGCTTGCTTGCATTGAACAGGGGTGCAAGAGTGCTCCACTGGCCGTCTAGACTTTCTCAAGAGACTGGGGTCCCCTTCCCGGTCATCAGACGACGGGGTCCTTGATGAGCTCTGAATCTGCAGAATAGATTGTTTCGGAGAACGGGGACCCAGTCAGAAGACCGGCTGATGGCGGCTGATGGCCGTGGAGACGATGGAACTTTCGCTCCATCAAGGGAGAAAAGGACAAAAAGAAAAGAACAAAAAGGGCAGTGAAACAGCCGCTGGCCGCTCCGTTGGGAAGGTAAGTAATATTGACTGGCAGACGTACCGCATATCAGACTGACTGGGTATTTCAAGATACTCCAGCCCAGGGCAGGGGGGCGACGGCGCAAATTCCTGCTATCAAGACGCAAGATTGTCAGCATCGACCTGCTTGGCAAGAGGTTGCGACAGGGCAAGAACGTTAACAAGACAGGACAAGACAGGCGGTCTCTCAGCCGCAGCTCTACATATTCGGTGATTTCAGGATGGGGTCTCTAGTAGTGGTAGTAGTAGCAGGAGTAGTAACATGATGGGACGGAGGTTTTTAATATTCTCGGCTGTATCTTGTCTGCCGTCAGCAATCATCGAGTCAGCTGTCATGTTTACAGCGGCAAGAGGTCTCAACAACAAGGAGATATAGGAACAAAAGGGGCGCGGGGCAAAAAATTAAAAGAAGGCAGCAGTGATAATGGCCAGGTAGAGAGATAGACACGGAAAGAGAGAAGGAGAGAGGGGGGGGGTAAAGGGGGGGAAAGAGGGAGAGAGCAATGCCGTGCGAAGGAATGCGAGGCTTCGACTTCTGAGGTCAGGCAGACCAGAACAGGTTCCCGGTCTCGAGCATAAGCTGTGGCGTATGCTGCTGCATGCCGCAGCAGTATAGTACAGCTACAGCTGGATGCAACCAAAAACAAGCTGACCGCCAGGTACGCTGATGGGTATCGGGTACATGTGGAAAATAATAATGATTATAATAAAATATTGAAGAAAAAGCGAGCAGGGGTTGTGGGATGTATAAATGATGATGGTGCTTTTCCCTCGGAAACGGAACGCCCCATTGCTGGCACTACTGCACGACCAACTCTTTGCCTTCCTGGGACGTGGGTCCTGCCCTGCCCTGTCATGGACCGGGACACAGGTCGGAGATCCAGTCCAATGCAGCTCGTTTCTTTTCGGGACATGTTCATCATGGGCAGCCTGTCAAGGACCAGGGCTGCCACAGGCCAGCCTGGATCCCCCAAGCAAAAGAGGGTAGAGGAGGGGTGGATGCCGTTCCTCACCGGCCGCCCCCCTAGGAGCCACATGATTGGCTTGCCCTGGGGGAAGGGGGGGGGGCGGGGGCAAGAAAAGTGACAACCCCAAAATGAGACAGATGCAGGGAGACAGAATTGTATGTATGATGCGTGCCATTTCAAAGAGGAAGAGAGAAAGAGAGGGGGATCTATACTCACCGTTCAAACGTTGTTGGACCTGGCGCTGCCATATGCTCTCCTGCGCGCCTCTAGATTCTCGTCGAGATTGTCACTGCGTTCGAAAATTATCCCGTCGATCGGCGTCGAACCGCGAAAGTCGATCTCGGCCTCGCTCATGACCCGATGGCGCGGGACATTTGTTCTTGCGCACCTCTGCTGAAGAAAATTCCGGTTCCGGGTGGGGGGAATGCTACGTGGGCGTCTGGTGGCTTTTGCATGTGGGGAAGAGAAAGAAAAGAAAGATGACCAAAGAATAATAATTTAAAGGACAAACTGTGTGGCGGCTGTATGGGAGGGGACGAGTGCATGAGAGTGCAGGGTATCAGGATGATGGAGATAATTATTCTGTACCTTGGGTATTTGTGAAGTCATGCGAGGCGCCTCTCCACGATGTAGAGAGGAGTGCTCGTTGCGCAGGAGGCAATCAATGAGATGGGCCTGTCTTCTCCCCGTCTCGCAGGGCGAGCGTCAGCCAGGGTTCTTGCTGGGGTCGCTGCAGGTGGGCGGCATGTTAGTGCTCAAAACATCATCCCGCGGTGGCTTGATAGGGCTCCCGAAGGGGGACAGAGCCTCCATGATCTCCGTCCCCGGTCAGTGCCCACGACATACATATGCGGTGTTCAAGCTCGTGTGCAGGCGGGTCCTGATGAGTGCAGTGCAGTGCAATGTTTTGGGAATAGGTGGGCTGACCAACCTTGAGTGGTATTTCCGCCCTTGTCATTCCCAGGGCCTGATTGGCAGTCAGGTGTAATTAGGTGAAATCTCGTCTTCCTGACAGAGTATCAGTGCGTCAGCGTCTCGTTCAAGGTCTGATATCTCACCCAGCCCACAGGGCTTAGAAAGCCATTGTCAAGGCTGTGTGGTCAAGGCCGTGTGCATTTCTGTCGAGTATCTGCCACTGGGCATTTCGAGTAATTCTTCTTCTTCCTTTTTCTTTTTCTCTTTCTTCTTTTTTCTGTGTTACGATTTTTTTGTGACTCGGTTGGACTGGACGCTCAGAGGTCCAAGAGGAGAGAGAGAGAGAGAGAGAGTAGTGATCATTCCAAGAGATGGTTTCACCTCAGCTTGGTAACCTGAAGGGAAATCTGCGGCTTGCCCCCCTCACTGCCTCTTTGTTTACTCCACTGGGAGAGACTCTCGGACGAACAGGATCAGAGCAAAGCTCGTAAAGAAACAGCGTTCCATTGTTCGTGTTCGTATGAGCCGTCCAATATGACTGCTGCAGCGGCGCCCCCCGCTCTCGTGGCTGGCTGTCTACAACCCGACGATTGTCTCGCGGGGGACCCCGAAGCATAGGACGCGGGGAGAGAAAGAGAGGACATGGACGGCTGAGAGGCCACCTGACGAAAAAGAAAGGCATGAACTAACATGTATTGGATTAATTACTGTCTTTTATATGTCAGCTTTGATCCACTACAATTTGAGTGAGCGCCCGGGCCGCCGCTCGCTGGAGCATGGAGGCTGTCCGCGCACGCAGCTGCGCCAATGAGGATAAAGGGCAACCAGAACCTCTAATCAGACGCCTGCATGCTGTGGCATCCACCATGTCATGCCATGCAACGTCCTCCACACCTGTAGGTCATTTGACCCGGCCGACTCTGGGTCAATTATCGCGAAAAGGCTGGCAGAGGGCAGCTGGCATTTGTGACTGCAGCTGTGAAGCGCCGGTGTCCGCATGGCAGCTCGGCCTCCTCCTGCTGACGCGACATAGCAGACTCGGTGAGATGGGTATGGGTAGTATTGGGCTTGGGGATTAAATAGTCGGAAAGCGCCCTTGGCTGTCGAGAAAAGCAAGGCCAATGAATTGGGACATAGAAGTATGTTGGGCGCAGGGAAACAGGAGGAGGGGCGGAGTACAAAAGAAGATGGCTTGCTCACCTCGTTCGGCCTTTGAATTTGGTGCTCAATATCCGTGACGGTAGTGACGCTTGCGTTGGCCTGGTTCTTGAGGAAGTCGAGGCCACCACACCAAGATCGTGGTCAAAATTGCTGATTGGTCAAATAGTAGTAGATTCGATGCTTAGATGTGAGGAAAGTTGATTGGAGCCACGGGTTTGTTTGATGCTAAGAGGGGCGAGATCTGAAGTTTTCGAATTTCTTCTCTGTTTGGGCAGGGGTTTTCTTCTCCTTCTTCCTCTTCTTCTTCTTTTCTTTATTGGCAGGTGCTTTTGAGCTCTTCTTTCCTCGAGTAATGCGCGCGGCGTGAATTGGTCCCTAGCTACTTCCGTTGTTGGATTTCTGACAACGTCGGAACAAGAATCCCTTCAGCTTCGCACCTAGCTGCGTCAGAGGGTCGGTTGTGATATGCAGGGTAGCCTGTACCCTATCTTTGCGGCTTGGGGGCAAAGGCTGGCGAGTGTTTGTTTTCTCAGCTGACAAGCAGCTCCTGGAAGATTGTAGCTGAAAGGCTGCTCGGGGCAAGGATGGGGAAAGGGCCTCGTGTATTCCTGGACAGGAAAAACGGTTCGTCTGATGTGATGTGTGGGGTTTTCGACAAAGATAGGTAAGAGTGCACAAGATCTTGGATTGGCGTTCGTCCGTGATCGAAAGGCCACCCCAATATGGTCATATAGGGTCGAGATGGCTTGGTGAGAGTTGTCGAGGAGGTGGCCCCAGCCTACCTCTACCGGTCAAGACCCGGATCGGATCGTACTGCGCTGACCTGGGCTTGGCTTGGCCGTGCAGCGGAGTGTGCCTCTCTGGAGGTGGGTGGTGAACTGCGGTCGTTGTAGGGCGACGCAAGGTCTACCAACTTCTCTATTCTCAGCAGGCTTATGGTCACCCTGACACAGTGGCTTGACAGGCTCGCACAGACGTGGAGGCTTGGTGGTGGGAGGCTCAAGAGAAGAGGTGCACAAGTGATACAGAATCAGGTTCGAGAGGCTCGACTTGACTCTGCATAACAGTCGATGGTGCTATGTGATGTGTGTATCAAAGGCAATGTGGTGAGCGACGGAGGCTCGGGTGTGAAGTAGCAAAGAGGAGTCGGCGGAAGACTTAGAAAGGGGACTCGAGGTGCGAGGTGCTTCCTGCTCGAACGAAGAGGGGAGAAAGGGCGAGAATCTCTGTCCTTCTTAAACCTGAAGCCCATGGGTTGCGCAGACAAGACCACGCCAATTAGAAAAAATGAAAATAAAAAAAGCACGCGAGGGTGGTTGCTTTTGTGGAGATGGGAAGCTCGAGCCTCCTCCAGATCGATTCTTATTTCTCGCGAGCCCCAATGTGGTAAATCAGGCTCGACAGCTTTAAACACATGGGGAAGGGGGGCAGGAGGCATAGTGTGAGGGAGTGACATTCGTCCAGGTACCGGTCCAAACAAGCGAGCGGGTGCCCTCTCCTGCGGTCTGTCCTAGCCGAGTCTGCAGGTACAGTACGTATACTTTCTAATGATGTATTTGTTGATCAAGACGCGTGCTCAGATCAAAGGCATCCCCCCCCCCCCCTTCAAAAGTCTAGCAGATACAATCCACTCTATACCCGTTCCTGAGTCCCATCCTTGATCATCAGAGGAGGGGGAAACTGCGGGATGGCCTAGGATAGCTTCATCCCCTGATGACGATAACCCTTCTACCTTGTATCTCGTCGATGTTGCTCCATCTCATGAAGAGAGCCCCCATCGAGACGCACGCAAGTTTCTGTCCAGCATCTCAGCACTGGTAGAACCTCATATTCGAACACAGGGGGGCCGTCACCACAATATGGGGCTGCTTCAGCTGCGAGTGACAATGGTCGGGTGTGTTAATGAGACCAAACGGCCATCCTACCCACAAAATTTCTCCGTGCCTGTAGGCGAGGACAGGGAAAGAAAAGAAAAGAAGAAAAAAGGAAGAATACAAAGGAAGTATCGAGACTTCTCTGAGACCCAGGTGAGGTACCGAGTAACGAGGACTCAAGACACATTTCCCCCAGCCTCGTTCTTGCGAGGATACCGCAGCTGGATTTGGTTTATTAGTTGATTGGTTTTGGTTTTTCTTTTTTTCTTTTTTTCTTCTCTGTTTCCTTGGTTCTTTCTCTCCCGAAACGTCCTGCTTCTCATGTATCAGAGTAGATGCATCTACCCTGCCATCGAGACACTAACTCCATCATACAGACGCCACAAACACTCACTTTGATAGGGTGAAGATCTGCCCGGTGAGAGATGGGTACTAGCGGCGGGTAGCTGCAGCAGAGCTGCCAGACTTCGGGCGAATCCAGGTAAGCCCCTCTCCCCTCCCCGGGACTTGGGTGGGCGAAGCATGACCACCAAAGGCTCCGTCGTCGTACTCCTGAGTTATTTTCGCTGTTAGTCTGCAATCTAAGCTGGCACCTGCCCTCCCCTCTGGCCTGTGCCTTGGACCAGAGGAGTGGCTCTAGAGGAGAGCTGGGCCGCAGGACTTTGCAGCCTGAGGAGATACAAGGAACGGGTCTACAGCTGCGCAGGCATCCTTCAGAAGTTCGTGCCACCATGTATGCGCCATTCTCGCCGGCGTCAGGTGGCGGCCTTTGGAGAATGGGGAGGGGAGGGGGCTGGCCTCCACACCTGGAGCTAGACATTGTGTGTTGGTGCCGGAGTGCTGCGTATCGGCCCCGAGGGGTGTTCATTTTCCAGCTCGGTGCTTTTCCTGGCCTGACAGGTTCGGCAACGGCCGATCATGAAACTCTGATGTCGTGTCAAGGTGCATGTCCACTGTTCGTGAGATCACTGTCTCTGTGTAACCGACCGGACACTTATTAGCCTCGTACGTGAGCAGTTTGAGTAGAGTTCATTCAGACCTGGAACCTGTTCAGTTCAGATGAACACCCCCCCCCCCCCCCAAAAAAAACCCAGGGGAGAAAACCACTCAGAATGCCCTCTTTCCCAGACCAGACTTGGCACGACCACTAGTTGGTGAGCCGCCTAGAGGGGACTCTTTGATACCGCCGAAGGGTCGAACAAGCTTTTAGCAATCTTACCTACCTTGGGAAAAGGAGGGTGGCCATCAAGGCTGTCAAAAATAGACGAATTCGGCGGGCGCCATGGAAAGAAAAAGCAAGGGCCGTTGTCATTCCGCCCGCAAACCTTGTGCCTGAAAGAAACGCAGGTAGCTCAGCTTCCACTAGACCTGCATAGGAAGAAGGGAAGGAAAACCAAAAACATACAGGAGATTTACATGGTAGACGGAGTCGTCCGCGTACCATGGTAGACGAGGGTCAGGGGGATAGTCCTTGTCGCATCCTGCGATGACCTGCAGTGAGGAGACAATGGCAGCCAATCAGATCAGCCATTACCCGAACAGACCAGGCCAGGTCCTCGTTCGAGAACATCGATGGCAAAGTGCCGGAGGTACGAGGCTCTGCTCTCAGCTCAGGCGTGATGTGAGCGCGGAGCAAAGTGGACAAGGTCCTGGTGCTTGGTCTGGACCCTGTGCCCCCCTGTTCCTATCTGCCAGAAGTCCCTGTACTGTAGGTACATAGTCCAATGTAGCAATAGCAACAACGGCCGGTGAGCCGACAACTCGTGTTGTGGAGACAGACTATGCACGAGCTCCCTGGAATATAATCGACGCTGATGACTCTTTAGGCTAGCGGGACGGTCTGGTCGAATCATGGGGCCGGATCGTCTGCGCAGTCGCCCGCCGTGCCCAGAGTATTTCCTCCCGTCAGCAGAGTCCTCGGAGTTTGGCAAGCCCTGACTCCCCTTGTTTCTTTTTCTTGTTTCAAAATCGGCAGCTCTCGGCCGTTTCTCGCCTCTCATTTAGACAATCAAAGGCGCAAGCCATGGCGCTTGTTCAATCAAACTGCCTCTGCTTGACCCCACGTCGTGCCCAGCCGCCCCCCCGCATATCACCTTGCAAAGCTGAGAAGAGGGGCCGGCATGTAGTAAACCAGGGAATCCAGGTAGCTTTGCTGATCATCGGTGGCTGCTCGTCATCTGCATCGAGAAAACCTGAGCGGGGCTCAGCAGGGCAGAGGAGGGAGACGCCATCTGGGAGACGCCCTTGGCGACAAGGCTATCCACATAAGCATGTTTGCTTTTATGCTTGACGCTGTGTCTGGATAAATTCGCAAGATTGACTGTTACCTGGTTGGGTGAAGATGACATGGTTTTCAGACCAGCGTGTCTGCCACTGGTCGATGGTCAGGTATAACGAGCTAGAGGTATCGCAGTGAAAGCCATTCGCCAGAGGTACAACCGTCAGGTCATATGGTTTCATGTTTCCATGCGATCCTATCCCCCAGCCAATGCCTCAAGAATAGGTAATTGGACCGTCAGCTCGTTGGCCTATCGTTGGAGAGCGCAAGTCGGAGCCAACCTGCTGATCAGCGTGTAACACCCCCTCGTCCAGCAAGCCTAGGGGCTATTTCTTTTCGTTTCCTTTTCTTCTTTTGATTGAAAAAGAAGTGTGGCGTATGTGTAGATGGTTTTTCTCGGCCGATGTAGATCCATGGTTCATTGCCCGCGGCCGTATCACATGAAGCCACGCTCATAGCCGTAAGCCTTGTCGTCAGAAGAAGCACCATCTCATCAGCAGCAGGCAGGACATCCATGTGACTAGATGCCCTCTTTGAGTCCGTCGAGGATTCCGGATGGCGTGCCGCGTGAGTATCTACACAGCTTCTGGCCCTGTGTTCTAGATCTTGTGTGATGTGACAGCTCACTGGCACCTTGCTGCTTCGGGGACAGCTATCAGCCTGATCGTGACCAGAGTGACTCCTCAGACGGACTGCTCACGTTACTGCTGGGCAACGACTGTTGTTGCCCAGCATCAAGCAAGTCACCCTTGCATGAACGCATCCGAATGTGTTTGACAATGACAGGAGCAGAAGGTTGAAGGGCCGGTGACACAGTGCCGGTCGGGACTGGATTAAGACGGGACTGGCGAGGCCAGCAGCAATGGACAAGAAAACGAAGGACACAATGCCGTGTTCTGGAAACTTCGAAAATGGGTTGCAGATTGCCGCCATGGGCTTGAACGAGGGAGAAAACCCCCTTAGTGCGACTGTGCCCTCGTCTGCATAGGCCATGACGGCAAGCGGTCAAGAGACGGAGAGAGAGAGAGAGACAGAGAGAGAGGGGGGGAGGGGGACTGACCACATAGGTGGCTAAATCCACGGCCCCCAATACCCAAATCCGAGCCAATCTTTTTCATGGGCATCCCCCGCCCCCATTCGCATATGCATACGCATATGCATATGCATACACACCCGCACCTGCACGGGTGGCTTCTGTCTGAGCCAGCTGAGAAAGCTCGCGTGCCCGGAATGGGAAGGTGGCGAGGGTCCTGGACAAATTCCGCTGGGGAAGAAGATGCTGCTGCTGGCGAGGTCGTATTTACTTCTCGTGCTGCATATTCGCGGCAGTCCTCAGAACAAACATCCTGGCCATGAGGACGCTGTTGGCTGGGGGGAAAGCAATGGTAAGCAGCTTCTTCAAGACCGGGTCCGACTTGGTGGTGTGGTGTGGCGCACCAGCCAGCACCTGGGGCGGAAAGAGTGTGCCTCCCAGGTACTGCTAGAGGGTCCAGAGTACATGGATGGAATGCTCCAATCCGCAGTTCGCACGTAGACCAAGTTAGTACTTGCAATGATGGCGCCCATGGGGAAAAGGCAAGTGCTCAAGCTTCTCCCTTCCCCAAGCTATTGACGGGACCGACTCAGTCCAATCCAGCCCGACAGTCCAATCAGGGCCTATGAATTTGCTCCACTTACTCTCTGCCCCGCTATTTCTCTCGGCAAATATGGTTACTGTACCCGGGACTTCCTTCCTCCATTTCTTCTGCTGGCAGTTGCCAGCTGGTAAGGGTGAGGGAAGCCTTGTGTGCAGAGTAACGACTCAATACATCTTGCCCTGTATTCGTCTGTTCAAATGTTGCTTTTTTTATTCTTTTTTTTTATTGAAGGGGCGGGGCTGCTCAGGTGCCCCTCCACCAACAAGCCACTTTCCCCTCTACCCCTTCCAGAATTAATCGTCAAGGTTTCCCCTGCAGGACACTCGCGGGCCACCTGCACCTCGATGGGTCCACTATCTCTACAAGAGATGTACATATGTACATACTATACGAAAAAAGTTACGACCACCAAACATGCGGCCACCAGCGTTATTCCAACCCAAGACAGTCGAAGGGTCTGCGCCCGTCAGCAGTTCAAGTCTCATTCATTGGTCCATCACTTGCCGATGCCACGGCCAAGCCACTTGCGAGCCGCCTCAAGGCGATATTATTGTCCCGTTGCCGCTGCTTGTTGCAACCTCCCGTACGCACCGTTTTCGTCCTGGCTTGAAACCCGCAGAAGCAAATATGTTGTTGATGGGCAGCTGTAACTCGGCAGACGGACGGAAGGATCTCACAAAAGCACCAATGAATGCTTGGGCGGACGTTCTTTAGACTCGGTTGTGAAAGCCCGGCTTTTGGCATCGTACAACGTGTGAACGTTCTGGGGACCGGGTCACGGACGACCACATCATTCTGTGTGCAGCGACATCATCAGTGAGTTCCTGGATCTGGCTGCTGGTGGCAATGGTGAGGGGACCCCAAAGAGAGACAGCTCAACGGGCGCTCTTGAAGATGAATGGCAGATCTATCTCATACTCCCCAGTACTTCACAATCATCTACATCAATGTTTCCTTCTTGGTCTCTACGGCTCTCTTCTCCCGATCAGATCGACTACTCTATGCCCTTAGTATTGCCCCAGGAAATTGATCCTGCGGGATGGGCATCGAGCTCGCGCCATCTGGCTGGCTGTTCTGGCTGTGTGGCATTCAGGGTATGTCCACGACAGGCCCCTTCCTTGTTCTCTTTACAATGGGATCCTCAAGTCACCTGCCTTGTTGGCCGCCACTCATCAAACAAAACCTGGACACTTGCAACGCCTCGCAGCGCCTTGCAGCTGCATACAACGTGTATACATGCTTCTGACTGTTGCTTTTTCGTCAGGGCCTGATGAAAACTCTGCAATCTTCAGCGCTGCACTGCTACGTCACGAGGGTATCCTACAATGCACGAATAAGTAACGGGTGGGCCTCTTGTCTGTTACACGGGTGCTGAAGGTCCATGGAACAGGTCCAGGCCCCCAAGAGACGATATCTTTAGGCACCAACGATACGTCACCGTGTAATGATCGAGCTTAAAACTCAGCATGCACAACTATCGTCCCCGCCGAAGGCCTCTTGACCGACTTGAATGTTAGACTGTGAGGCTTGCGGGGTGTGCGAAGTAGAGCTGTAGCAACTGATTGACGTCGAGGGCTTGCTTTTCACGCAAGTAGCAGGGCCTTGTGATCACATTCGACTTGTGAGGTTGACGCCATAGCCACGGCGCTTCCTGGCAACACACCCACAGTGTCGACGCCGCGGCTTGGACAGGCGATATCGTGGCAGCACACTAGTTGCTTTGTATTCCGCACCAGCGTAGCATCGGGGACTCAGCAATAAAACCGATTGACGTATGTGCAGACAGCTTTCGTAGTCCTAGACTACAATGGTGGGTGAGCTCTTCCCCTGGGGCAGGTCAAGGGCGAAATGCTCCTCCAGAGGGAGACCAGTCTATTTCCATGACCGTCCCGACTTTCCAACCAATCATGGTTCTCAGTGTTCATTCTAAGTACGTACCCTGACATCGAAGGAACTCAATGGACTTCGCTCAGTCGCTGAGGAGGGGACCTTGTGTGAGAAGAAGTCCCAAGGTCGATGATGTCGAGAAAGGGGTTGTATCCTAGATCACATAGTTCATCGCTCAGAGCTCGTTAGCCCTGCTTCTGAGACATATTAACTGCTCATTAATATGCCGAGAACTGAATAGTACTGCTGGCGATGCCCATTGCTGCCCAAACCCCTCAACGAGCATGTACCCTGGGCTCAGCAATGAATGTACCGCCATCTCATCACGGCTGACTGGGTGCCGCGTTGTCCGCCTGCCTGTGACGAAACCCCACTTGCAATGGACACTGTCACACAATACGGTGGTCAGAATGAACCAGCATCATGGTATTTTCAGCTCAAAATCATTATACAGCCACTGTGGATGCTTCTTTTTCTGAGGGCCAGGGCCAACGACAATCAGCTTGTGAGACTCGCTCTTTGTACCTGTATTATAGAGGCCGAAATCGGATCTATTCAATACACCATGCGTGAGATGGTGTCCATAGATGTAAACGGATTGTCGCATTTATCACCCTGCCCGCCCAGCTACAAAAAAGATTCAGCGGGCGATGAAGGAGGCCTACTCAGTCATCAAGCGTGGGCTTAATATATCTCATGCTTGGACAATACAGCAGGAGCTACACAATGCCCATGTCTATTTGCCGGGCATAAACTCGTCCCTTCCATTCCATGTAGACGGCATAGGACTTCTTGCCACAGTCTGGGTTTTCCCCGGAATCCTTGGCTCTTTCCCCGTGTAAAAGTCCACATTTCCGCACTTTGTTCGCTAACCCTTTCCAAATCGGGCACTATTGTTCTTTCCCTGAATGTAATTATTTCCCTTATTGTCATGACTAATGATTCCTAGGCCAACTTCGTTGCAAAATGTCCGGCTAGTCCGTGCAGCTATCATGTGCAGTACTGTGATTATACACGGTCTCGCAAAGCTCTGAGGTTCTTTTTCGGGTAGGCTAGGCTGGTTTGACGAATATCGGCAGGCGTCATTTACTTGCGCCGTCCACCCCCCCCCCCCAATATTCTTCTCTCTCTCTCTCGCAAGCCCTGGTCAGGATCGAAGCTTGCTTGGTTGCTAACCTGGGACGGCACATCAACAGTCACAGGCTTATTGCATATGGAGCAAAGTTTGCCTACAAGAAACGCTGTGCGAAGAGACAAGGAGGCTTTGGGACGCAAAGTCATCCGGACGCCACCCCCTCCCCTTACATCCTCTGCGCGGTTTCCCAGCCACCGCTCGAAGCGCCATCCTCCCCTGGGTTCGTCAGGATGCGTGGTACAGACCCCGCAGGCTTGGTGCGTGGGCGTGCTGCATTCTGATCCAGGTAGCTGTCATCAGCACCGCATAGATTTCTTCGGTGAGGCAACACCAGCGAGAGATGGAACAGTCTACTCTACGTCCCACAGGAACAAGGCACTTGTGCTACGGAGCCATTGTGGAAAATCTAGGCTATCATCATCATGATCATCATCATCAGTCGAGTCAAGTTGTGCCGTTTTGGTTGTGATCTGGCGGCCCGACAAAGGATCAAGGACCTCGCAAGCAAGCAGCTCCCTGGGGACATGTGGGTGCCACACCCCGCCCCGCTGCCCTCCCCTCCAACAAGTTATCTCACGCCCTTGCGAGACATGTCTTATGAGATGGAGGGAAAGGGCGGGGGTGTAGACCAGTCGTCGCATGGGAGTGTGCTCCTCGGACAATGCAGGTCTCCTTGTGTGAAGACGCGTGATCTTCAGCGTGATTTGCCATCGTGTTTGCCGAGCTGGTTTGCTCCACGCCGCTGACCGCAGCAGCAGTACTCGGCGCATACTACTAGTACATGGGGCTGGCCTCATCTGCAGATCAGCAAATAAGGAACGCCCGACGAACGGGGGGAAAAGAGGTAAGATCGGCAACGGGTGGTGGGAATGCGCAGGGCCATCTCCTCAACTCCCTTCCAGTCAGAGCACTTGGAGCAGGAGCAGACTGCCTTTCTCCTCGGACTATGGAAGGGGGTGGTGGCAGACGAGACGCAGTGTCACAGAGCGGTTTTGCTATTCAGTAACCCATGCCGACAGTACACGACAGAACGACCGACCGTGTGACTTTGGTTGACGGATGACTACATGAAATGAGGCGGCATGCTGAAAGGCACTTGATCATGAACGTGACAAGAAACGTGACCGGTCAGCTCTAGGGTCACGAGATTAGCGTTTCCAAGGACGGGACTTCGTACGCGAGATCCAATCTCCTCCAGTGTGTCATTGCAGCCGCCGCGTTGCGGATCCAACACCAGTGCTCCTGGGAACAACACCTACCAGCTCCAAGAGAGAAGGAAGAGAGGTGGGAAGGTGGCAGGTGGGCGGGAGACCTCTCTCTCTCTCTCTTTGACCAGGGGGCTCGTGAGTACAGGAGAACAGCCAGGGCTCGGGCCTGGGCCTCTCAAGCCTCCAGTACGATTTCGATACACGCACTTCCCCCTCTTGGCCTTTCCATCTGCTTCTGAGGACGGGTTCTAGCCCTCTTCTCCCAACAGCTGTCACCAAGAGTTTGTCTCTCAAAAGAACCCCCCCCCCCTTTTTTTTTTTTTTTCTTCCCCGGACGAGGGGTCACTGCCGCCCTGGGTATATGCTTGTCTACGAGAGTGGAAAACTTGTCGAGGCCTGTGGCGCCTTCTGAGCAACCACTATACATGCAACGGACAGCTTTCTCAACCCAACAGCCGGAGCACAGACAGTCAACAACAGATCTGCTTGTCAAAGGTTGGTCTTTCTGCTCGGAGGAAAAGACGGGGTCCTAAGACCTTGGATGTCGATCTTGGGGGCTCATCGACTCACCCTCAGGCTGCCTTGCGCACTCTCGGCGGAGCCGAATGGCAAACCACATCTTTGGGGGGGAAGGGGGAGTGGGAAGCCGGCTGCGTGCTTGCTTGCTCGAAGCCATATCAGCAGCCAGCCAGCAAGCAGGCGACCAGGCGACGAAGTAAGGCGCTCCAGGGTACCATTGGCGCCGTGGTGGCGCTGCCTATTGCAGGACCCACAGCGCTAAGCTGTGGGTGATTACAGTGAAACCGCTCAGTACTTACTCCTCAGAGTCTAAGCTACAGCGGGAATACAGCGGGGAGAAATGGGGGCGGATGCGGCGTAGTCTCTCTGCTCTCTCTCTCGCACTCTCTCGCTGTGTCATTGTTAGGCTGCAACATCAATGACTGGCAGCGCATCGATCAGACACATCGTGAGCGGCGGTTTCCACACCCCATCTCATCTCACCCTATGACTGGGCAAAGCTTTTGATGAGTCGAACCACCTTTTAGCTCGGGTTTGACTCGGAGCTGCTGGTAGCCGTCGGAAGGCCATCATCCATTAATCTTGTCGCTGTTGTCGTTGTCTCGCGCACAGATCACGCCCACGCCTTTCTCCCTTGCCTCGTTTGCCGTACCATCCTCGGTCACGGAGTCTATCCTCTAGGTTCCCGTTCCCCCTTGATTACGGGACTCGTCACAAAGGCAGGGCGAGGCGGATAGAAAGAGGCTGGAGCGGTAAGATAGTCTCTCTCGCGAAGGATACTCGCAGTGTCTTCCCGGTTACCTTGCATATTTCTCGTTCCAATCTTCTCTCAGTGGTTATGCCCAAGAAAAGGCATCAGGCCAGATACTCGAAGCCGCAGTCCACAGCTCCCGCATCTCTCTCGAGCAGCTCAGGTTCCGCTGCCCACGGTGGCAACCGCACTGGCGGTGAGTTCACACGACGTTCCCTTCCTCTCATCCAGAGGCTGGCCAGCCCCTTGGATTTCCTACATCCAGAGCACCCATCCGGCTGGCCACCTCAGACACAGTGCCCACCCAGCAACGCAATCAACCTGATGCACATGGTCCCGCGCCACCAACGTCATGTTTTCCCCAAGGAATGTCAGGCTGGCGAGCTGGTCCTGGCCATGTCGGCTTGTGTCCACCTGCCCATTACCTGCCAGTTGGATGGCGCTGATGGCTTGCAGATCATGAACGCCCCGGCGTCAACCAGCTGCTGGCGTCGCTCCGGCGCACGAGACGAGACGGAGACAATCCGCAGCCCCCAGTCAGCGTTGCCAACATCGCCGCGCCAAGCGTCCCACCACAGATCCGCGAAATCCTGAGCCTTCCGGAAACACCGGCCCCAGCTCCGAGAAGGCGTTCTCGCTTCAACCCTCGCTTTGATGCCCTAGGTCGCAGGATGCCCGCGGGGCCCCCGCCCCCTCTAAGCTGGCTCTCTCTGCCCCGACAGGCGCCGAGGCTTGGGCTCAGCAATCAGGTCGCTGAGGACTATGAGCGTCGCCTGCTCCCCGGCCTGTACAGACCAGTGTCTGGGAGCCTGAGCGACATGCTCCTGCGAAAGGTGGCACTCGACTGGGACTGTCAGAGATCTTACAATGTCTACTACCTCTATTCTCTGCCCACCCGTCTTCGTATGGCACTCATCTCATACGTTGCGACGAGCTACGAGCCTGGCCTGTCGCTGTCCGATCTGAAGACCATACTCATCCCGCAGGTGCCCGAAGACGACCACGACGACCACGACGATCGTCCCCCACTGAGCCCGAGCTCGCTGAACGAGGGTTTTACTCACCTGGACCTGTCGACCTTGGTCGGGAGGACGATCAAGCTGCGTGATCTCTCGCGCCTCTTGTTCCCTTCTGGGTCTGAGACGAGCAAAGAAGCCGTTCTGGAGTCTTGGGATGCCGTTGAATCCCCACCAGTCCCTCGCCCACTCCTCCCGAGCCTCACACACCTCTCTCTCGCCGCCACCCCCGACACCAGTGCCCTGAACTCGTGGAGGCAGCTGCTCAGCCTCTCCGAGCACCTGCCGACCCTCACGCACCTCAGCCTTGCCTTCTGGCCAAGACCCTCGCTGACGCCGAACTCGACCTTCTGGAAGGTGGTCACGCCGCAAGGCCAGACGGTCCAGGCAGGCGGCACCAACTACTACAGCCATACTCTCGATAATGACTGGTCCGAGGCGATCCTCATCCTGCGCAAGCTGAGCCAGAACCTGTACGGGCTGGAGTACCTCGACGTCACGGGCTGCATGTCCTGGTTCACGGCGCTGACGGAGAAGAAGGACGGTGATCAGGTTGACTGGGCTGGGGCGTGGGGCAAGGTCACACATCTCGTGATGAACACGGGCACCAACCCGCCGCTGAAACCTGAGGGGACCGTCAAGTACACTGAGTGGTTGTTCATGATGGACAGGGCATTTTTCGTGGAGAAGACGGTCAGAGCTCAGCGGGCGGGGCGAGGACGTACATTTACTGTCGAGAGGACCCAGCGGGGTGGAGACGTGTCGAGTGGATGACAACACAGCCCTTGCTTCAATCTGATATTGTTTCATAATACATCACATCGTAAATATATATATATATATATATATATATATATATGCTTGCATACCATCGCTGTGCTTCACCAGTTGGTAATTTGGAGACATCAAAAATGCTAGAGTCCCTAGTAAGCAATCGTTGTTCTGTTGATGCTCAGCTGCTCAACGTCAAACACCTACAGGCCCGTCTTGTACAGTGGTCGAGCTCTGAGCATGGAGCTTCTTGATCTCTCGGCGCCCCCTAGGGTTCTCAGGTACTCCCACAAGCGTCCACGAGGGTATCGACGGCCAGCCAGCTGCCTTGATGAGGGATCCCTCTTTTCCCCGACTGCTCCTGTTCTCGCACTCCATGATCTCGTCCGAACCTCTTTCCGCCCCTGTTGCCTGACGCTCTAATCCTCCAGAGTACTTAGTGACCTTGCGCTCAAAGCTCCAAGTATCGTAGTATCTCGGGATCGATATTGTCTCGTGATCGGTCAGTAGACCCAGCTTAACTTCAACGCAGCGTCCAGCCCCCCCCCCCCCCCCCCCCCCCCCCCCCCCCCCCCCCCACCACCCCTCTAATCATTCTTACAATACACCATTCAGTCTTTTTTGTTTCTTTTGTCCCCCTCATC
>JACWST010000223.1:21036-40641 GCA_014850475.1 Cryphonectria naterciae
CCGATCCGCTACATCCCCATGATTGTATCATTCTCTGCGCCGACTTTTCCTCCTGTTCCATCACCGAACCCCCTCTAAACTTTACACCGCGCCCCCCCCCCCCCCCCCCCCCAAAAAAAACCAGTCCATCCATCCATGTTTCTAGAAATCTGGCGCAGAATCATGCCTGGCGCCTTTGGAGTTGACCCAACCACCACAAACTAGGTATTTCCTCGGGACTGTGACTGCCCACTGTTGTTTACCCGTCTGCTCCTCTCTTCGTCGAGACTCTGCGTTGCGTTGCCCAGAAGGCAGGTTTCAGGGTTCCGTAGGAAAGAAAAAAAGAAGAAAAAACCAGCAGCAAGTTGTTAGCTCCTTTTTGTTTTTCATTTTATATATATATATATTTAAAGTCATCGACCTAGCATGAATCTTCTCCACTTGCCTTTGCATCAAAACGTCTAAGAGTATACCAGTTTAATAGAGAACAGGGTGTCAGCTCGTCCATACGGTCCCCGTGTTCCATCCTCATTTTCTTTCCTTCTCCAGTACTCTCACGAAAAGAGGAAGAGGAAAACAAAAGACTGTGTGTCCCTTTCCTATGAAAAAAAGCCACCATGACAGCGACCTGGCCCTAGCAGACCTTTCCACCTAGAAAGGATTCGAAAGCTCCGCGGCACGAGAAGGTTTCCGCGAAACGGAGGAGCTTTGATTGCCCCTCCACGCGAGGGAGCTGTCGTGCTCTTCGGACAAGACGAGATGAGCGAGGAATAATAATATATGGGCGGAATTTTTGGTTGCGTGGAAGTGAAGAAGCTCTCGGCCTGCTGCCTGCTGTTTCTCTGAAGCAGAGCTCGCAGAGGCGATGCGTACGCTGATCGGGGGCTCTCAGGTTCTGGACCATGCCAACTTGTATACTCAAGAGGGTTTGTAAGTAGGCACAAACACGATATCAAAACGTCGGTTCTCATAGGAGCCTCAGACGGCCCAGCGTTCCAGTTACATAGGCAGAACCCGAGACCCGTGCTCGAGGGTGACTGGACTCTTGACTCTCTCGCGCAATATTCGTAGCGGCCAAGCCTGGTTCGATCTGGTAGAACATGACATCGGCTTCTCTTACTCTCCCTCCTCCCCCCCCCTCATTTGTATATATATATATAGATAGATAGATAGATACAAACACAGTCTAGCGTCGCAACAGACCACCATTCTTCCCAAGACCCAAGTACTTTCCACGGTTTCCAAGCCGACTGATCGAGGACCCTATAGACCCTACTGATCAAGACACCGTTGCTGGGATCCTCAGGCGAGGAATATGAGCCGGTGATCCTAGGCTTGCACAGCTTGCTATTGTATCTGTTACTTTAAGACGTATGTAATTGATAGACTGTGGTCGGCAGCCAAGACTGTCGCCGGGAGTAGTCAAAGATCGAGAGAGAGAGAGAGAGAGAGAGGTCAATCACCTCGCACTTGAATAAGCAAGGCAGGCCGGGCAGGCTCGCTCTCAAGCTACCCTATTCCACCTCAGCTGATATAGTCCCATCAAAGATACAACTGCTGTCCATGAAGGGGGGGGGGGAACACATCGAAAAAAAGGACGTTCACGGACCAGAACCCAGCACGGTCGAGCGTCCAAATCTGCCTGCGCGGGATAGCCACTCCAGAACAAGAGAGCTCCGTGGGTTGCGCCGATGAACTGTTTTTACGACAACCTGGCCTCTATCGCGCCATAGAAGGAGTAGAGAAGTGAAAGTGGCTGGCCACACTGGAGAGTAGGAGCGTTGGGTCATGTCAAGCAACTGCATCCTGGCAAATGTGATTCGGATGCCCCAAAAAAAGGGAAGACAGACATAGTGGAAGAACCTGTTTGTCGTCTACTCATCATACATTCCCCTTGACCGGTGTACGTCCATAAATGAAGCATCACTAAGGGCAAAGAAATGTCCTACTTCCTGCTTGCTTGCGAGCCATCACCCAGTCAACTCTAGTCTTACCCCTTGATAATCACACGCTCTGGAAGTCCAGACTCCGGTTTGAGCGTCGCCACCTCTCCTCAGAAACGTAGGTGCTGCCAGCGGATGATGCCAAGAACATGCGGGTCTGTGTGCATAAGACCTCAGGGGGAGAGCATAAAGTGAAGTAACAAGTCAAGGGGCGTACCTCGAATATGTGCCGAGACAGGACAGAGTATAGCAAGCACTACTTCTCGTGGCTGTCCACCGTCACCTCGAGACCAACACTACCAGCATAATGGTAGACAACACGTTGAAAGCCATCCCTCACCCCCCCTTTCTCAGACGGTTGTCTGTTTTTAGTAGCTTTATGCTGTCCAGGCCTGCAAATCTGATGTATCACCATGGTTACTATTCCTGGTCCTTCTTCAACGGTTTGGGTGCCGGCGGAGATTATTGTACCAGATGTCATCTCGAAATCCACACAGATCCGGTGGATCCCTTCTTTCTTTCTCTTCTCACACATCTTTCGGCATGACGGATCTGGAAAATGGAGACAACCTATACTATACACACCCGCCGGAGGAAATGGGGCAGGGGAGGAGGAGGGGGGTTAATGGGCACCAGCACCTTCCGAAGAGCTGTCATATCTCGTATTATGCCCCCCCCCCCCCAAAAAAATCGAGACCGCCTTGCCCTTGATGGGGTCGCTCTGTGCTCATAACTTCTCTTTTTCCAGACGGCTAGGACTGGACTAACGCAGGCTGTCGGCTGGCTAAACAAAGATGCAGGGGGGGTGGTGTCGTATCAAGGACGGCACGGCGGCCGAACGCCTGTGGAAAGCGTCTGCACCTCTTTACGAGCCGGTGAGGTCTCGTTTCCTCCTCACCTTCCCTTACACACACACACACACACCCACCCACACTTTCTCTTAAGGTGTTTGATGTCCGCCAAGGCGGCTTCCTGGTCTGCAATGCGTTGATACTGTACCCGCCGGACCTCACGGGCACGAGTCCGTCTGATCAGTATCTCTAGAGCCTTCCCGGGGAAAATGGTAAACCGGAGCGCCGGGACGACACGGCTCGTTCCTCCTTGTAGTGAGAGGAGCCCTTCCGTTGCGTGCATCCATCCGATCCGTGAGAAGGCGTCTAAGCCGGCGGCAGAAACCCCGCCTCCCGCCACCCTCCTTCTTGGGGAGAGGGGAGGGGCAACTATTAGGCGCCGTTGGTGGATTACCTTGATCTAGCTGGCTGTGCCGCAATGCTGCACCTGTTCGGAATATTTCTCTTCTCTTTCTTTCTTTCATAGATGAGGTATCATCTCCCCCGTCCCCCCTCCTTCGGCCCCAGGCAGAAGAGGAGGACCCTGAATTTTTCATTTGAGCCTTATGGAGGCACGTCTGGGATTTTGGCGCAGAGAGAGTATCCCTCACCCCAGAGGGGTCGAGTGAAGTCCCCACTCGTCCCAAGAGGATGAGAATTTCCATCAATCACAGAATGGGTCGGCAGCCATCTCCATGGGGGCAATCTCCAGACTATCGGGCCCTTCCGGAGACATCGAACCACTGCGTCGGTCCGGGCAAGATAAGGGAGCCCCTTCGCCTGCTCAAGCGAGATATGGTTTCGGCCGAGAGTCATGCCGAGCAGAGAGAGAGAGAGAGAGTGTGTGTGTGTGTGAGTGCTGTGCTGCTGTCTAGCACGAATGAGGGTAGCAGGCTGTTCAATGAATGCTCCAGCTGCTCCTCGCATTACATGGGATGTGAGTGTATCAGCTCCCCTAGGAAAAGGACAAGTCCGTCTCTCCCAAGAAATTAAGTGATAGCTGGCAATCAAGATCAGACCTTCTCCCCACGCTGTGAAATCTGGAACCGGCAGCAAACGAATTGTCCCTATTCGCCCATCTCAACTTGTCGTAAGAGATAGGATAAACTCGTCGGCCGCTGCCGAGATGAGGAACCAAAACAGGGGGGGTTCAAATAAGGTAGCACCCTCCACACTCCGTCCTCCATGCTGGCCCCCCCCCCTTCTCCCCCCTTCTCCCCCCTCACATGTGAACGCTGACACTGCCGCGGTGACTTGGTGGTGTGTTGGTTTCGGAAAACCTGGTCCGCGCCACGTCATGGTTCTGACCTGGGCAAGACGAAGAAGAAGGGAAAAAACAGCAGAAGGGGTAGTTCAGAGGTGATATTGTGTGTGCCGCTGCCCGTTGCAACATTTCGGCGACGTTTTCCCGAGTGGGATCACATGCCAGCGACCTTCTCACGGACGTGACGACACAGACGGCAGGACAGCAAGCTCGACCTTCTCAATCCCCCCTTTCAAGGGTCCCTAGTGGCGATCAGGACTGTTGAGGGCGGATCGGGGAAAGCAGAGTTGCCATTTTCGCTCCTCTTGATTTCTCAGGCCAACGGTATAACCCGAGGAATAGCCAGCGGGTGCCCCCAGCTCCCTCGTCCATCCGCCCCCTGGAGCTGCAGTAGAAGTCTCTTTTATTTCTTATCCGGCCCTCCCAGCCGATGGCGACAGCGATACAGTATCGGTGAGGGCATCCCGAAACGTGAGCCTCTCCCCTTGACCTATCCTATCGCAACCCCCTTCCTGCAATGGGACCCCTAACCACCCAGCAGCAAACCTCCTGAATCTCACGACGTTCTCGAAGGTTCCGGCCACGCGCGCCGGATCCTTCTCCTTCTCCTTTTGCGTCTCGAGCTGACCGGGGCCCCGAGGGGGTGGGGGTGGGCTTCATGAGGGAGAGGTGGAAAGAGAGAGGACTCTGGCTAGGTTGATTACCCCCCCCCCCCCGATCGTCAGACCTGGCGGATCAAAAGGGGGAGGAGGCGAAATCCTTTCGCTATGGTTGACATATGCCACCGTTTACCGAACGAGGCAGGCAGACAGAGCAGGGCAGGGCAGGGCAGGGCAGGGCTCTGTCAGGCCTAGGGCTGAGAATTCAGTCAGCCGCGAGCCAGCTGGCTGACACGGCTCGCAACACGGCGTCTGGGCAGAGCCGTATACGCTGTACCAGAGCAGTAAAAGTTTTAGGGTTAGAGCCAGTACAACTGCGCCCCGGCACGATTACCCCGTGGGGCGCGAGGAGCGTGGGGGCGGGCGGATGGTGTGTGGCCAGATGGCCCCACCACGATGTCTAATTTTGACTGCTGATCAAAAGGAGCTGCCCTTGTGTGATTTCCCAGATTGGCCCAGATTACCTAGATGAATGGTCAGAGACAGACATGCTATAAGAAGAAATGGAGGCAGGGGGAGGAAGAGGGGTGTGTGTGTGTGTGTGTGTGTTTGTGTGCTGGGAGATGATGAAGGTGGGTAAGAGGCTTATCAGAGAGTCCAACTCCTTCGTTCCCCATCTTCCTTTGGCCCTCGTTCCCAGGTAGATTATGCCATGCCATGCCATGCCATGCCGAGTTCGTCGTTTCGTGTCGTGACCTGTTTTTTTCCGATCCGGCCCTATGACGATTAGTTCTGGGTCATGTCTCTCTCTGGTCCTGGCCTGGCTGGAACCAAGCATCGTCCTCAGAGCTGTCGATCGGTCACACTTTCTGTGGTGCCCTCTCCTCCCATCTTCCCTCATGACGTCGGACGTTTTGATCCGTACGAGATAAGCCAAACATGCTCAGGCGTGTTAGGTCAGCTCTAAGCAAGAACTAGATAATAACCCTATGCAGAGCACGAATCAGCAGCGATTTGGTGATGAGAGTGTGAAGATCGTTTGTTCACGCGCTTCGTCCAGCGTGACTGAAGGGGTTTAGAAGCGCTCTCGAGCCTGTACGTGCTCCACCATGATGATGGAGAGAGGTCATGCTTGTCACACGTCAGTGTGTGTTCCAGACGGGTGAAACTAGTTGTCCTCCTTCTTCTCCTCCTCCTCCTCCAGTGCCTCCCTTGGTGGTTGCTTGTCTTGGTTGCTCGGTAGGGTTTGGTACACAAGTTTCCCATGGGGCTCCGCCATGGTTTTTTTTCTTCTTCTTTTGGTTTGCTTTTTGGGAATTCCGGATAGCCGACGAACACCTCACGCCCATGACGCCATTCCTTCGCCGTTTCAATACTGTTGGGGTCCATGTTCTGATGAAAATCTCGTAGTCCATTGCGTCGGCTTGATTGTACTGAGTTACTATGTAACGAATGCATCGTCATTTTCCCCCTTCTTTCCTGGTTTTCTCTTTCCCTCTCCTACCCCTCCCTCTCTTGCTTGGCGAGGAAAGAGCAAGGGAGGTTCTGCGTCATCGTGCAAGGAAGTAGCCTCGACAAGATCCTCGGTGAGACAATCAACGTACCTGCATCCCTACCGTAACTTTGGAACTTTGGAAGGAGAGATGAAGGGATAGAGAAAAAAGAAAGAAAAAAGAAAAAGAAAAATAAGGGAGAGAAAGATCTGCAGGGGGGGAGGAGACCGCCTCATTCCCAGGATATTGACGCCATGGCGCTCTTCTCGACCACCCCAGTGTAGCTCATCTCATCTCATCTCACCCCACGATCTCTTTCTTTTTCTTACGTGGTATGATGTGGGAATGTGGCTGTCCCCCCCCTTCTTTCTTGTACAACAGAAGAGGTGTTTCCCCTTCATCTTTTTAATTTTTTTTTCTGAAATTTTTTTAACAGGGAACCAAGACCCGTTGTTGTACTAGAAGGGATCATCAATTGAAGTTGCGGTGAAAAGTGGCTGGCCGTTTTCTCTCGCCCAACAAACTTTCTCAGCTAAGGGAGGACTCTTTGTTTTGCCCAGCCGCCGTCCGCGCCGCAAGAAAAGAAAAAAAGATTAAAATTCCTTTTTCGTCTTCTTTTTTTTAATAAGACCAGTCATCAGAGTCAGAGTCAGAGTCAGAGAGAGAGTCAGAGTCATCTCGCTCACCCCGTGAGGGCCAAACACACACACACCCCCCCCTTCTCCCCCCAGAAAAAAACCATCACCAAGATACCGCGTGCCAGCCAATCAATCATCTGACCACTCCACGGGGGTTGGTGTCCCCCCTCCTTCTCCCTTCTCAGCTCCCTTCTCAGCAGCCTCACGCAGCCCTTCTTTTTTCTTTTTCCCCAATCTTTCATTAGGAGGGTGGAATACGTTGCATTTCAGGCGCGGTGGATGCAAGGGGGGGGAGGGGTGGCTGTGTTTCCTTTGGATATACAGTACATTCTTTGTCTGGCTGGCTGGCTGGCTGGCTGGTTGGGCTGCAAGTCAGCAGGATGGATGGATGCCTAGCTTGGCATGATACAAACAAGTTTTCCTTTTTCTTCGTTTTTCTCTCTACTTCTTTTTTTTTCTCCCGTGCCTGGTCTGGAGATGATTGTGAGACAAAGGAGGCAAGAAGAAAAAGAAATAAGTGCAACTGTAGATGCTTCTGGTCGCACGTATCTCTCTCTCCCTTTGCTCGCCCGGCAGAGAGGCACGGCTACGGGGCAGATACAAGTACAGTATGTGTGTACCTTTGTACCGTAAGAGGTACAGTGCTGTCAACCCCCCCCCCCCCACTGACGATCAGGGCAAAAAGAGAAAAGGAAGAAGAAGGAGAAGAAAAATGGAAAACACCAAAAAGAACTTTCGGTCGAGAGGAACACACAACATCCAATCTAGCTGCCAAGGCCCTGTTGTGCTGTGCTGTTCGCGCCCTGGGGGTGTGTGCGCTGGCCGCTTCTTAGTCGTCCCTCGTTTTTCTCTCGGATACACACTCACACACACACAAACTCCTTCCGAGTCAGCCTTGACTTTCTTCTTTCTTCTTCCCTCCCCTGGCCAACCAACCTTCCTGATCGAGAGATGAGGAATAGATAGGTAGCCCCAGAAAATAAAATAGTAACAGTAGTACCTACGAAGCATAAGCAACAAAAGGACAGGTACTATATACAAGACAACCGTCATTTTTTACCCCCCCCCCCCACAAAGTGACCAACCTAGCATTTGCGCTCAGATCCGCTGAGCCCAACATCCCAGTCAACCCCCCTCCCCCCTTCTGTCCCTTCTCCCACCTCCACAGATCGTCCTGCAAGGCGGGTGGTGCACTACGGGCTAACCCAGCCCAGGATTTCCTTTACCCCACGGGCGGCCCCAGGATTTCCTACTCTCTCTCTCTCTCTCTCTCTCTCTTTTGCGAAATGAGGCTACGATAAGTACACACACACAAGACAGCATATTTTTTGCTTTGGGTTCTTCGTTTACCCGCCCCCCTTCCCCTCCCCTTCTCTCACACACAGACCATCTATCTACCTTCCCCTAGCTGCTAACCCTGACCTGGCACCTTGACTTCCCCGATGAGTTTGATCCCGATGTGTGAGTTGTGAGTGAGAGAGAGAGAGGGGGGGGGGGGAGAGCCACGAACAAGACGACATCGTAAAAAGACAAGCCAATCTTTCCCGGGGAATAACCCAGATGTGTCACCCCTCCTACCAACCATAATAACTCTTTTTTTCTCTCAATAATACAATAAATATGTGACGCATTGATGCCCTAGACATGGAATGGAAAAAGAGAGAGGAGGGAGAGAAAAAGAAGTAAAAAAAATAAAAAAATAAAAAAAAAAAGATAGCGTGGCGCCGAGACAAGAGTCGGGGTGGCCGTTCTCGTCGCTGGCTCGAGTCATGTTGTAACAACTCTTGCTGCTGCTGAAAATCTCTTCGTGGATATTTTGTCCTTTTTTTTCCTTTTTTTTCCTTTTTTTTTTTTTTTTGGCATTGCTTTTCCCTTTGGGGGCGACGAATTTTTTTCTCTTTCTTTTTGGGGGGGGGGGTGAGTTGTTAGGGAAGAAAGTTAGGGGAGGAAAGGAGAGTGAGGGGGGGGAGGGGTGAGGTTTCCCTCAAATCTTACTTTTCTACGCGGAGAAGGCTTTTGTGCACGTTACATAGTAGTAGTGTCTGGGACTTTTTGATTGAGAAGAATGTTGATATGAGATTTGCTTGCTGTTGGCTTCTCCAAGCGAAGCCACTGATCTCTGACTACCATAGTCGTACTCCGTCCGGTAATCCATCCGCCTTGGTCCATGCAAGTCCTGCCAAGTCCTGCCAAGTTCCCCCTTCCTGAGGCCCTGTCATTTGTCCCGGTCTATGTGATATCTTTCGGTTCGCAAGAAAAAGGAAAAAGGAAAAAAGAAAAAGGAAATTGAAAAACAATGAAAACGTTGGTCTATCAAAACAAGAGCGGCCTTTAGAAGACTCATTCCCAACCTCAATCATTGATTAAGTAAAGGCCCGGACATTCGTCCACCAAAATCCATCAGACAAGCAGAAGAAAGAAAAGAAAAATAAGAAAAAATGGCTTGCTGAGGAGAAAAAGTGGCCTCAGTATCCGCCGGGGGCAAGTCGAGAGAAGTCTAAGGGTCGTGAAAGAAAGTTGTAGGATCGTGGTCCTGAACGCCTCGCAAATATATCCAGTCTATAGTTTCCGGTCATCATTCGTAGTGCCTGTGTTGTAGTAGCTGTCGGATCCCAAGGATGGTCTTCGCCTAGGAGCGGTCCATGAGATCGCCGCCCGCGACGCTGTTGGATGAAGAGCTGCGACCACTGGTGTTGAGACCCTCAGGCGACAAGAGGTCCTGTACGGCCACCTTGGGCATTTGGGGGACAGGCAGCTTCCGCTGTGTTCCATCCGGCCGGCTCATGATGTCCGAGAGGGACATGCCAATCCTGGCACCGTTTCCGCTCGCCGGGGCGGTGGGGAACTGTGCATCGGGCTGAGGCTCAAGAGGAGCCAGCGCCGGGGTGTGATGGCCCAGCGACAGCTGCCTGAAGGGGGGGAGCTCGTATGTAGCCTGGTAAGATGGACGGAGGCGTGGCGAGTGGGCTGGCGTTGCCAGAGGGGTGTGGTCAGGCGTGGGGGACAGCGAGTCGTGGGAGAAGGTGGGCGACGAGGGAGCTGTCGACTGGGGGGAGTTGGGCCTTGACCTCTTTGCGTGCCTGTACGAGTGCGAGTAGTGGTCGTCGTGGTGCTCATCCTGGGAGTTGGACCTCGACATGTGGTAGGCAGCCAGCGAGGGCAGGTTGCCGCGAGACCCATGCGCGCTGTGCGAGTAGTAAGGGTGGAATCTCGACGAGTGGTGGCTTGGAGACGGCGCCATCAGGTTGTCCCGCTCGACCTGGTTCGCAGCCTTGGCAAGCATGGAGATGTCCATGGGCCCGCCCTGGGGGTTTGAGGGCAGGCCTCGCGGCACAGGCGGGAAGCCATGGGCTGTGGGCAGAACAAACTGCGAGTACGAGTGAGGCGGCGAGACGTTGGGCGACGACAGCGAGGAGGGGGGAGCGGAGCGGATGTTCTTGGGCGCGGGGGGTGGCATCATGTCGCCATGCTGGATGCTGCCGGGAAGCATCTGGTGGGCCTGCTGGTTCTTGTTGGCCCGCCTCGAGTTTGGGTTGCTGTGTATCCTCGAGTGCCTGGTGAGCTCGTCGGAGCGGGAGAACTTCTTGCTGCAGCCCGGGAAGTTGCAGGCGTGGGGCTTCTCGCCGGTATGGGTTCTGATGTGCCTCGTCTGATGCTCGAGACGGTGGAAGGCCTTGTCGCAGAGAGGGCACTTGTAGGGCCGTGGCAGTTCGTTGTTGGTGCTGCCATCTGAGGATGCGGGCTGGCCGGTAGGCAAGGGCCCATTAGGCCGTAGGACAGAGACAGAAGCCATGTCGCTGATGGGTTCGTTTGACTGTTGGGTGGGGGACTGAGACTGGCTGGTGCTGCCGCTGCCAGTGTCCTGCTCGTGATGATGATGATGATGATCCTGAGCAGTGCTCTCGGGATTCAGCAGATTTTTAAAATCTACTGCTGACTGTGACCGTTGCATAGGATCGCCCTGACGTCTGGGTGACCCAGGTCTATCGCAGGGAAGGCAGAAGGTCAAAGGGGCGAGGAGTTTCTCTCTCTCTCTCTCTCTCTCTCTCTCTCTGTATGTGTGAGAGACAGGTTGGTGGTCGACGAGATGAGGTTTTGTTTGCACCGTTTTGGGTCTGAAGAAGGTGTTCTCAACGGTAGTGGGGAGTGTTATCTCCAGAGAGGGCGGACTTTCCAAGAATAGATAACGTCGAGGGGCCCAAGGCAGGAGGAAGATGGTCTTTTGTGTGTCTCTTTGGCCTGCTGAGAGGCAGTGCACATGCGCTGGGCTGGAAATGAGGAGGATGAAGATTGGTTGTTTGAATATTGTTTGGCTTTAACAGGTTGGGGAAGAAAATCTGGGGAAAGCAGTGGGCGTCATGGAATTTCAGAGGAAAGACGCAAGAGGTGGGCTGCGCGGGTGGGAGGAGGGAGCCGAGATCTTTTTAAAACAGCAGGCGGCTTTTTCTCATCCCTCTCCAGCTCCCACAGCGGGTCAGATCCAGTTCCAGCACGTAATGGACGGGGTACAGTGCTTTTGCAATCTACTAGGCTGGGGGCCGGGGCCGGTACTTGGGTACTTGGGTACCTGAATATTTTTTCTTTCCTTTTTTTCTTTTTTTCTTTTTTTTCCTTCGGGTACGTACCTCCCCAGGGTGGCAGACAGGGCAGAGATGGCTGCGCCTAAGCCCACAAAAAGGCGAGATTTTGGTGGGGGGGACCCCTGAAGCAGCCCCCCTGACAAGGGCGAAGGGCAGAGGCGGGTCAGGGAGACATGTGGAGGTGTGCGGGCTGCTTGGGTGGGGGATCAAGCACAGGGACGTCGGGACTGCGGCAGGACGCAGTACGTACCAGGGAGCAAGGAGAAGAGGGAGGGAGGGAGGAAGGGAAGGAAGGGGGGGGGGGGGTCACTTTAGCAATGGCGCTAGTACCAGGTCACGATCAGAACAAAAGCCCCAAGTGGCTGACACTACCCAAACAAGAAATGAGGTTCTACTACTTACTCCCTTTCCCTGATGTTGTTAAAGAGGGAAAATGATGTGATCGTGACTGGTAAATGTTCATAGAGAAAATGAAGTGGGAGGAGGGGAAGGGTGGACGGAGAGGAGACAGAGATCGATACACGCACACACACAGAGAGCGAGAGAGAGAGAAGGGGGGAGGGGGAGGGGGAAGAGAGGGGACACATGGACGGAAATGTTTCGTGTCAGGTTTGGGCTTTGGGCAACATGTCATATTCAGAGTCATAGGTTACAGTACATGTGCGAGCAGTTACTTCTTCTTCTTCTTTTTCTTTTTCCTGTGAGACAACCGACCTACTAAAAGTATCCTCCCCAGGCCTCCGACTTCGTCCCTCTTAGTATGTACAGGCACGCAGTACGCCCTGATGCGACGACCGGAGAAACCCTACCTGAACCGCCACTCTGTCTCTCTCTCTCTCTCTATCTCTGCCTCTCTTCCGTCCCAGTCCCATCTCGTCATCCCGGATCAGGCCATGATCATCTCAGGATCGTCACAATCCGGGGTACAAAGTACCCATCCCGTACCCCCGTGGAGAACACCACTGGTCAAAAAAGAAGCCGCTCTTCTCTCACCCTCCACCTTCTCCCCCCCCCCCCCTTCCCTCCTTCCCTCCTTGCGACGAAGGCTTGGGCCCCTTTGGAGAAGGATAGCCTACGAGGCTCGAGAGACAACTAGTACCATAGTATGATTTGAAAACCCCCATGGGCCAAGCCATTACATAGTCGTATTATGACTTAATGGAGGCAGGGCGGTGGGTCCCACAAAGCCTGAACCGGCGACCCTACCATGCCAGTCAGGTCAATCTAGAATCCAAATAGCCTTGCCATGCCGCATGTGTGTGTTGAGCAACGACAGGCGCGGCTATAGCCAAGTATACCTGGGGCTGCAACTGCTGGGCCGCCCTAGCGGTGTCAGGTACGGAAGACAACCTGAAGGAAGGGCAGGTTGATTGGGCTCCGACGAGCCAACCAACCACCCCTTTGATGCCCGCCCGTCAATGGCAAGCCACCCCAAACTAACTTGTCTCTTCCTCTCTCCCTCTCTGTCTTTTCTCTCTGCCTCTCTCCCTATCCATACCCCCTTACCCCAGACCAAATGGGACCCCGGGGGCGGCTGAGAGGCGCGGGGGTCTATTTGCCGCAGCTCAACTGTTGTTTCTTTTCATCCATTTTATCCGGGCCAGGCGGACATTGCGACAGCCCACTACGAGATTGCGAGATAAGAAGAAAGTCCACGATAGTGTATAGCCGGAAAAAAAATAAAAGGAAACAAATAACAAATACGAGAAAGAAAAGAAAAAGATGAAACAACATACTTTGCTGCGTTGGACATGGTCCTGCGCCACGCTGGCTGTACATGCAGGAGCCAAGCCCTTGAATTTCCCCGTCGACGTGTTCGACCTTGTCTCGCACAAATCAACCAAGCCAGAGGGGACACGTTGTTCCTGCACATTCTGCGTACCACAATCATCAGATCAAACGCCCACAACCGCCTGAGGGTTTTGCGGAGTGTGGGGTCTCCAGAAGTGCCCAGGGGATAGCCGGAGGACGGGGTCGGTACAAGGCCGATTCTTACCCCAGATTGGTGACGCAGTCTTTGCTGGCTCATTTAGGCTTCGTCATCTGTACCTCCCCCCCTTCTCTTTTCTATCTCCCTTTTCTTCTAACATTGAAAGGGGTTTCTTTCTTGCCTCGCTCATTATTGTAAACTCCGCGAGCCAGTTCTGCCTTCTGGCAGCCGTCCCCCAACAGGATTGCCGCTTGGTATGAAGATTAAAAGATGAAGGAAGAAGGAAAAGCCAGAGCGATCCAAGGTTGGGGGCGGCCCAGAAAATCCCAAAAAAATTAAATAACCCTGGGGCCTAAACGTGGGGGAGTCTACCTAGCCTGGTCAGGGCCCTGGTGCTTCCCTCCGGGAAATCCTCGTGCGAGGCCGGCCAGAGAGAAAGATAAGAAAGTACTACCCGAGGAGGCTTAGCTTCTTATCTTGATCCAGCCGAAACGGGCCAGCGGACCCGACACCATTTGAACAGTGGTATTTTTTCGCTGAAATCTTGGGCTGTCAACCTTGGATACTCGTACTACCTCAGTACTACTGTATAGCATTGGTGCGGATCCGAATGGCATGCTCAGGCAGGAAATAATTAATTCCAGCTCCTCCTATATGCCATGGTACTATGATGTGGTAGTATGCCGATAGCAGCAGTTTTATTATTTATTTATTTTGATTCTTCTGTTCTTTTCTTGCTCCTCCTACCCGATCCGACTCATGCCCAAATCCCCGTCAGGACTTGTGGTGAGCCGGCTGTATCCCGTCGATGGCCTCTGCGCTTTCTTGTGATCTGGGGAAAGTTTAGCCAATCGCGCCAATTTGCCCCAATAATCACTGGCAGAGCTGGCTGGCTTTCTCTGGCCATCGATTAAGCCTCGATCCTCCCGGGGCGGGAGCAGGTATCGTAGCAAGTTAGTTAGGCCTGCCATCCCTTCTCAAGATTTTGGGGCTGTTGTGCTCCCCAAGATGTCGTCACTTTTGGGTTGCAAGCGGTCATATCTCGGAAGCAACATGTGAAAGTCTGTCCCTGGCCAGAACCTTGTGTGTGCCGCAGTCCAGCCTGGTAAGAACTTTACTGTAGTTAAAAAACTTCTTGGGTGGTCGTCATTGATGCCGATCTTTGAAAGGGTTTTTTTATTCTTCCCTTCTTGGGAGGAGAGGAGGGGTTACTTCTGCAGTTGATCGTAATGGAACTTTGCATGTGAAGGGCGTACCATAGTAATCGTGCTCCCATCCAACCATCTCCCCCATGGACTTGCAACTTTTTTTTTTTTTTGCGGGGAGCTGATCCATGAGGCTTGCAGGTTGTAGCCTGCAAGCAAAAGCCCGGAACTGCCTGAAACGGGATGGCCGAGCCTGGAGAGGGGACGATGCTGAACTCTCTCTCTCTACCCCCGCCTTTTAGTCTGATATCAGCACATTGACCTGTACTCTCTGTTGCAACTTCCAACGAGACTCGCAGGCTGATTCATCACCAGCCTGCGGGTTAAAACAAGTCCGGTCTTGATCGCGTCTTTGACCAAATCCATAATCTCGGCGAATGCGCCGGCGAAATTCCTTTTCGCTAGCTACCAATGCCGCCGCTCGCTCCGAGAATTTCCACTGACACTTATCATGCCCTGAAAAAAAAAATCGATTGTGCAATGACTGAAATCGTCCACGAGAGACACCAAAGTCCGGACAGCCACGTTACTCCTCCTCTCAAGCCTCGAGGCACTGGTCAACCAGCGCCACTGGGGACCAGGCCTGCCTCCACCGTGCGCCGACGAGAAGTATTTCCCCAGTTTAGCAATTTGCCATAGTAGGCGGGGGCTCCACAGGTGCTCCCCTTCGCCTGGGTCCGGCTTAGCATCAAAGTGCCTTTGAACGTGGGCCGCTCTGGCAATTCTGAACCCCTCTCCAGTTTTTTCGCTCTGATACTCGCGGTCCGAAGACTGTCCGAATGTGGCTGGGGGCCAGAGCATGCCAACAATTCTGCACCGTACACGGATTTCTTTTGGACACGTAGCTGTTTTCTCCCTTCTTTTCTTTCTCTCGAGTGTCGAGCGTTCACACCTTTCCGTAGCGTCATGCAGGACCGATTGTGTTGCCAAGGGGGGTCCCAAAAGTTTAAAGGCGCCGCATTCACATGCTAAATCACTTTGCACAGGGCAGGAAGGGAGAAGGGGAGGGGGGGAGGGACGGGCGCTTGGCAAGCTGCTGGAATTCAATCGAAACACAGCCTGCGTTCTTTCTGACAATGGTGCCAGTACTCGTGGGTCCTGAGCACTCTCTCCCGGCCGCTCTCGAGTGGACAGCTGGGGCGAACTTGTACAATAGGACTTTACGAGGGCGGGCGCTCTCGCTCTCGTCGTTATCTTTTGCATTAACAGTGGCCCCGTCAAATGCTCTCAAGTCATGCCTGAATCTGGGGATAGAACTGGCTCGTCTCTGGCTTCCCGATTAGGTAAGGCACAATTTCAAAGCTCCTGTGGGTTGATCCTTTTTTTTTTTTTTCCTTCTTTTTTTTTTTTCTTTTTTGGTTTTTTTTTTTTTTTTTTTTTTTTTTTTTTCTGAAGCACGGCGACTGCTTGGCTGCTTGAAGTCGGCCCACCTTGGGGTGCGGTCCCTTCTGCTGTTGTTCGGAACTTGGGCGAAACAAGGCCGCCTCTTGGCCCAGACCAAGCGGGCCAGGCTTTGTGTTTTCGGTGAAATTTCCCGGCTCCCACAATCCCCCAGTCTTTGCTATGCTTTGATCGGCAAGGGCTAGAAGTACCAGGGCCGATCAAGAGCTTCGGAACAGAAGATCCTGAAGAGTTGTCCAGACCTCTCCAGATCCCACAGAGCTGACCTGTCATTCCCTCGTGGCTGTCGACGAAGCTGCTGATTTGATCTGGTCGCCTCAAAGTTGCATTCCTCCAAAGGACCCCGTGGCGCCCATCCGCACCATCCGTGGACCCTTGCAGTCAGCCTTGCAGTGTTAAGTAGCGGAGCCTCGGATCATTTCCGACGGGGTGCTGCGATGCACATACCATTTGTGGCCTTGAATGCGACGGCCATTTCAAGAAAGGGCGATTCAGCCTTGGAAAGGACTTCGCGTGCGGATGGATCGATCTCATAATCAACTCTGTACTATAATCATCTCTGGGGCGCACCAGGGGGGAACAAACGGGTGCCCAGGTGCTGAAACAAGTACATGCAGGGCGGCAGTGCACGGAAGTCTGGATAGGGAGGTCTCGCACCTCGCATAGGCCCAGTCAGTGGTGTGGTCTGGCGGGCGACCCAAGAAGATGAGGCTTGCAAACCCCAGATTCTGTCAAGGGTTTACCTTTCAGGGGTTTGTTTGCAGCCCGTGGGGTGTGGGCATGTTACATCCTCGACGGGGGGTCTGAATGCGAGCCCGCCCCAAAGACACTCCGGTTTTCTCCTTTCGAGCACTCTGCACGGGCGCGATTGTCTCTTGATATTGGCCCCATCGCATCGCAGAGAAGATAAAAATATTTGCTTCTGCACGCCTGCACAGCTGATCTCTTCGTATTGAACTGGCCCCATGGGTGCACCACTCGACGGCGACTTGCATCTGCGGCCCGTCCACCACACCAAGTGTGAGACAAAAGGGGTCAGTTGAGCAGGACATCACACACACACAAGCACACATACACACACCTGACTGCTTCCATCGTGATCATGAGCACACCCACCCAGACAGACACGCTCCTGTGTGTTGGGACGAGCTCAAAAGGGAGCCGAGGCCCCCACGCTCCTGGGCGGGCTATCGACTGTAATTTCGCAGCGGCCCCCCGTTGTTATCTTGGAGTCGCTGCGCCCCGCGAAACAGGCGTCCCCGCGGGGGAATACGAAGACGACAATCATGGAGGCAATTAGCCCGTAATAATCCATAATCCGTTAGGTCCGTAGTCGTACCACAGTAGTTGCCCTGATTTCCCGGGCGTATATGGGAAACTTTAGTTTTCGTGGTAGATGTCCCTTTGCGAGTCCTGGCCAGCCTGGCGGGTTGGTGAAGCTGTGCCCATGTGGCCCCACCCTGCTGGTAGTAAGAGGGATGGAAAAAAGGGAGAGAGGGAGAGCGATATTACAACACAAGACCGTAACATAGAACTTGGATCCGTACTGCTCCTTTGCCCCCTTTGTAAATCAATACTGTTGCAGTTGATGGTATTTTCCCTCTTCTCTGGGTGGCGGTGAGACGTGCAATGTGCGATGGGAGATGATGCAGTAGACCTTTTTGTTTGCCAGGTGCAGGTACCCCACACTCTAGTCGCGCTTTCTCCAGACGCGTCGACTGTACTTGCCACCTCAACCGTACTTGCCCTTTCATCATCAGCCATATATATACTTTGGAAAGAACTAAGGCAGGCACGTCATTTCTCAACTGCAAGCTGGGTCAACTTGCTACAAACAAGTATTCTCTATCGGGAGCCCATTATCGATGCTGTCATGAGCCATGGAATATCATGCAAGACACGGGCACGACGTGGTCGGCAGCTTTGAACTACGCTCATCGCGTGAGTACCATTCCTAGCGAGATGCCAACACCATACGCTGACGTTTCGGATAGACAAGACGACTACCATCTCAGCAGCACAGGCTCTGGGTGAGCGCAATAGCGCCGTGTACGTGTCCCCATTCGTGCCCACTAGTCTACCTGACCTCGACCAGGCTTTGCTAGGGAGCAGAATAAGTGCACCGGATGGTGATCTAGGTGTTAAGGGCGGTATGGCCAGGGGCCAGGTTACCGAGCTATGGGGTCCCCCTGGGGTGGGCAAGACAGCCCTTGGGTGAGTTGTAATGTCGCCGATGGAACTGGAAGGTGTCGATGCCTGACCGGTCTGCAGCATGCAAGCGGCCACGGCTGTGCTACGTGGCGGCGGGAGCGTCGTCTGGGTCGACTGCTTCCATCCCGTCTGTCAAGATCGGCTCACGGAGTTTTGCACTGGTGCAGATGCCGGGAGCACCAGCGTGCCGTCTGACCCCCTGAGCAAGCTGGTCCATTATTGCTGCCCAGGCCTGGCTCACTTCATTGCCCTGCTCTGCAGGCCAACACGCTCAGCCCTGCCAATGGACACGGCCCTGATCGTTGTAGACTCCCTGTCCGCCCTGATCAATCATGCATTTCCAAAGATATCCACTCTGGAAGCGGGTAGCAAAGGTGACAAATGGGGTGTGTGTCTACTATCTGCCCCAGGCTAAAACTGCTTTGCTTACTTTCGGTCGGCAGATTCTTCTCCCTCGTCGAGACGGATGCATCTCCTTCAGTACATTGTAGACGCCTTGCAGAAGCTTGCCGCGACTCATAATGCCGCAGTAGTCGTACTCACACAATGCGCTACGCGAATGCAGGCGGAAAGAGGAGCGACTCTGATCCCGGCCGTTGTTTCCGCCATCTGGGAAGAGGGGATCGAGACGAGGGTCGCACTCTTTCGGGACTGGTCGTGGCGCGATGGCCGAGTGTCTGGAATACGACTCGCTGCAGTACAAAGGGCCAATGGTCAGGTAACACCAGAGGCACTAGAGAAGGTATACGCCTTCGAAATTGAGTCGGTTGGTCACACCGCCCCCTGCTGAGTCGTTTGTTTTTTCTTCTGTTTTTCTTTTTTCTGTCTTCTTTTTCTCTCTTATGCTGAGAGACCTAGCAGACAGGTCTGGTACCCGTGGACTACAATGAGACTCAAACGGAGGGTGCGATTGCCTATACTCCAGCTCAAAAGCGCAAGCTGGCGGAGGCGGGCTTCGAGCTTCCAGAAAGCGAGGACGATGAGTATGGTTGGCAGGAGGAGGACGACAGTGCATTGCCCGGACCACCGCCCCAGTGGCAGGGCAGCGAAGATATTTTGCTGGGACAGCATCCCGAAAAGGATGACGATGAAAGCGACGTCGATACTGATGATCCGGATCCAGAGCAGGAGGCTGAGCAGCTTGCTGAGGAGGATTGAGCCGCACTGCAGAAGAATGGGTCTCAATGCGCACGTTGCCATCCCTCGCCTCCTCCGACAGTTACGGGTCCTACACAGCGCCGCAGTGTCGCCTATCTTCCTCTCCCCGGCTTCAAGAAATTTTTAATGCTGGGGAAGATGTCGTGATCGGTCCAATGTCGGCTTCACATTTGTGGGGCCAGTGAACGGTGCTTGATCTCGGCCAATCCCGCCTTTTTCGCCGAAATCTTCGGCGCGAATTTCCTCAGGAAGCTGGGGCAGCACTGACACGACTGGACTGCTGGGTAACAACTGCGGCGGTACTGATGCTCCTGCACCGACCTGGTAGGACTGGTCATTGTATCTGGAAACGGATGCCTTTTTTTTTTTTTTTT
>JACWST010000223.1:40651-55424 GCA_014850475.1 Cryphonectria naterciae
CCCACGCCTCGCGCGTGTCCTGGTGTGTTGTGTCACTGGTTGCTGGTGTGGGACGGGTGGCTTTTTTTTTTTTTTTTTTTTTTTTTTTTGGAACACAAGGGCATCTGCTCATACCGTGATGTTTAATGACGTGGATTCTATGCAGCTACAGCAGAGACCAATCTATATCAATGTACGAGCTGCCCTGCGCCGACTTCTGTGCGTCCTAAGAAAGAAACGCGTTTGCCATGTTCAGAGCTATGTTAAGCTTTGGTCTGGAAGGGACAGCCTTGCTTCATACTAGAGGCATGCATGCTGGCTGGCTGGCTGGCTAACCATTGGCCACTGCGCCCAGACTAGCATCTGAGGAAAAAGAAGAGACAGAAAGATAGGAAAAGAAAAGTAGAAAAAAAAACTTGAGTGCGGTAGCGGTGGTTGCATGGCAGTCTTCCTCAGGAGAATTGAGTGAGCAGGTTTTGCGGTCCAGTCTGTGCACTCAGGGTCAAGCGGATACATGATGATCCGCTCAAAACTCCATCGCAACAACAAGAAAAGAAGGAAAAGCTTTACTGGCAATGGAGCTGGTACCCATGATCTCCAGTGCAGAAAATTCACGGTTGTGAAAATCGGGGTATAGCATCGGCGGTCGCAAATTTTGGTGACATCGCCAGCCTTCAGCCAATCCACCCCCAGAGAACCTCGGCCAGAGCCCGAGCACAATGGACAAGCGGAGAGACTGGTGTGTCTCCAAGCTCCACACCTCATCCTCTTGCGGCACCAAGACCTGGCAGCGAGCTTTTTTTCCCTTCTCTTTCTTTCTTCTTCCCCCCTAACGCCTGGCGCCCGATGGATGGCTCTCCCCAACCAACTTGACCAAGCCGCAGCTGCAGCTATGGAGACAACCATCTGATATCTGACGAACCTGACACCACCTGCCCCTCCTAGGTGGCATGTTTCTGGGGCCGTGCGGATCTACCCGCCGTGGGCTCCAATCCCGGTGCTACTCTGGCCTTGATCAGCAGCAAGATGCCCTCTTTCAAGGCCTTGCATCAATCTTACAAGTGCAAGACAGTCGTCGTCGGCATTTACGAACCGGAAATGGTGAGGGCCCCAGTGATCGTCTCGGTCATGCTGCGTGTAATTTCTCCCTCGGGCATGGCTTGATCGGCTTCTCATATTTCCCACATATTCGCCCAGGAGAGGGGGTGGCAACAAGGTGCCTTGAGAAATTTGCCAACGCTCTCGACCATCACTGCAACGATGACTTGCAGCGGAAATGCAGGCCAGTGCCGCCCGCCCGCCCCTCCATCTCCCTGTCCTCATTTCGTTTGCCTCTGGGTGCATTTGGAGAAACGGCCGGCACACCACGACCATAATTGGAGATGTTCTCAGCCATACCGTCTTTGAACCACACCTGAGGCTGGGAGACAGCAGACCGGTGTATCGGCTTGACCTGCCGGGACGTTGTTCCTACCGCATGTGAAAGAGAGGGCCTCACACATTGTTCCTGCTGCGGCCGGCCATACCTTGCCATTGCTCAACCACGACCTGTCGAGAGACGATCATACCTCATGATGCAAGCATCTGAGGGGAAAGAATTGCCGGGCCACCCACCAATTTGGACAGGCTGGGATTTCCTGGTGTCGTCCAAGTAGGACGGATGTGGGATGTGGTCGCGTACACAACAACTTTGGGTGTGTTGCATGAGGAGCCAGTCGTGTCGGGTTGAGCATCTCCTCGGGTCGCCGGCCCACCTGCATCTGCCCATGGGGTGATGTCTGACGTGTTGACGGAGAGTCCCCCGCATCAATACGTACCCCGGATCACGTCTGACCCCATCAGTCCCGGCCGGGTCCGAAGGACTGGTCGATGCTTGTGCATGCCTTGATCGCCTCTCTCCGCCCCTTATCTTCTTTTTGGGGGGGGGAGGGGGAAGAGAGGGGGTAGGGGGAAGCACTCATTGAGCGGTCAAGAGTCGAGAGTGTCATTAGTGCCTAGATTCTTACATGTCTTACCATGTCATAAAGGCCATCGAGACCGTCAAGGCTTGCTCTTGGATCCCGCCACCGGTTGGACAAGGTAGAACATTGGCCGTTTTTGCCTGCGCTGCTCATTCTGGCGGAACATGACACACTGCCCATCATTCAGCAGTTCCGAAGAAATGAATGTGAATAGGGCTTTGGGATCCGTGCCGTGGTATACTGAAGGGCATTCTCAGCCTACTAGCAAAGTTGCTAACTCGGAGACATGTATGTACTGGATCCGAGATTCTCACGGCAGACGGCATTGCGGGACGGCATTCACGCTCCAGCCTGATGATGTTGGACTCACGCCACATATGCAACCTCTCTTGGCAATATAACAACGGCAACAGGATCCTTGACTATATGTCTGCAACCGCACCTGTGGCCCACTGCCACCAGAAGGACCGATTGGCTCACCAGCTGCAGGGAGGGAGAAAAAGCACACCCCAGAGACCTGTGAAGCTGTCTGGCCGAAACGCAGGCAGGTCGCGACCTGTCGAAAGGCGGCATGGTCAGACGCGGGACGGGAGGAGGTGCAGGGTTCGTGCATGCGCAACCATTGAACGTGCAGATTCTTTTTCTTTCTCTCTCTTTCCCCCAGGGTGGCGGACTTGTCCCATCGCTAAGTTACCCCTACTGGACCTCATGGGGGCTGGGGCAACACTCGCTTAGAACATTCTGGCTAGAATGATGATTTGAATACGAGGTTCTACAACAAGTATCTCTGTATCTTATGATTTGGGGATTTGTGGGGGGGGGAGGGGCGGGGTTGATGCTGTTGTCCGTGGATTGGCCCCAAATGCCTCCTCTGCAGCGATTGGTGCGTCTCCTGGAAACTTCTCGTCCTGCATTCTGCCAGCTGGCCGCCTTGTGTTGCCTCTCATCATTGCCAAAAATGTGCGAGCATTCTAATCCTTGTAGATGCTCCGTAGGACTTCATCCGCCGCGTTGTGTGTGAAGGTGAAATACTATTGAGCGTAGTCCCCCGGAGGGGGGGGGGGTGTTCGCATCAGAAAATCCGGATCAGTGTAACCATCGCTTAGCTAGAGCATCTCTCGCCTTTGATGGGCGACGCTGGGCCATTGTAGATCGTATCACGATAGAATAACGAGGCACTATTGTAGCCTGAGGAAACTCTCGGGGGGGGGGGGGGGTTTTGGTGTCTCTTATCTGGCGTAGCAGCACTGCATGAATAGACTGCAGCGCCAAATACCTGTGTCATGGTGAGAATCGTGGACTTGGCCCGGTATGGATCTGGTAGACAGGCAAGACAAAGGCATGGATCGATTCTGCTGCTCCCCGTGCTGGACGGAATTTCTGTGGTTTGATCATCTCGCGAGCTTGATGCTGGGAACTTGTCTGGGAGCCTGTTGCTGCTACATCAGCTAGCCCTTCCATTGATGAGAAGCTGGTGTACTGGAGTGGGTGTCGGGATACCGATCTGGTCTTACTGGAGCGATTGGAATGTTCTGATTCCATCAAAGGAAACAGGATCTTGTGCGTGGTCCATGAACAGAGAGATTCGCGTGGGGCTCTCGACTGTCTGTGGGCACTGGAGACCTGCACTATCACTGGTCTGGATATCTTGCATCTCAGTCGAAATGGGCGGTGAACTCCATCGTTGGTGTTAGTGCACATCGTGAGTGCAGTTTCCGGACCTCATATGGCCCTCCTGGCAGGTCTCCTGTGATATTGGTGTCGTGTCTACGGCATCACCTAGAAAGACCCGTCGAGTTCCAGGTCTGGGAGGAGATGGACCTGACCGGAAGCCCCCTTCAGCGATGTATACCAGTTGAGGTTATGTATGATCAGGCATTCATCCTTCCACTTCCATTCCGGCATCAACAAATATCACGATGGACCGAGTCGGGCGAAACGTCCCTACTTCCTAGGCGCAACAATCTGAATGTTTGCCTACATATATACGATGTCTCTGAAGACGCAGCCATGTTCAGAAAACGAGACACATCTTCTTCCGAGACGGAAAGGTCCGACTTCCTGCTCGGCCAAGAGAGCGCCTACAACGCCCATGGATGTGTTGAATGATCCTGTTACCGTCCGGTTTCTACTCGGACCGGAGAAGACACGTTCTACGCGGAGGTGAATGGGCAGCTGACATTGGTGGCGGATCATATGGCTGCACGCTTGTGCCCGGGAACGCAGGACTAACCCATAGAGACAGAACACCCTGAGATGCAAGCCAGGCTCGAATCAGTGCCTTCACCCCAATGTCTTGCAATCTAGGTGTGGGGGCCCGAGGGAAACATGTTTGTGTTCCTTACTTCACGATGCGAAGATCGGGGCCATGCGCCGTCCGGCCTCAGCGATGCAAGATTTCTCGAAACGATTCTGCACAGAAGACGTCGTGTTTGAGACTATCAATTGACGATGAGGGGAACGAGGTTAGGCGGTAGATGCGAGAATAACATGACCATATTGGAATCTTGCGAATTGGACGCCATGTCCTTGATGAAAGCCATGCGGTCCTGTAAATGCTCGACAATATCGAACGCCATGTGTCGCAAGTTCAGCTCCACTTGATGCCAAAGAGCTTCGTGCCTTTTCCTCCGCCGCCTTGCTGAGAGCTGACATTGGCGTTCTCGAGGTAGATCCTCTGCTGACCCCCGATATCTACGTAGAAGTATTTGTACTCATGCTCGCTATGGCCCACATATCTGATCAGGTGAATATGCACTGATCCCCTGTTGAGCGGGCCCTCGACCTGTTCTTGCCCATCAGCTTCTACCCCAGCAGCCACACAGGAAAGACCGGCGGAAAACTCACATAGAACTGCATCATGAGATGGTGGTTTCCTTGCTGATCCGTCCTCTCTGTGGACCTGCTTCTGATCAGCACATGACCGGTGCTTGGCTGAAATAATAAAACGCACGTGTATCAGACTTACGAGATTGGCCGAGCCCTCCTCCACTTGTTATATGTCTCCTCGCCATGGGCCGTGATATTCTTGCTGTCTCCGAGGAGTTCCAAGCACCGATGGTCACTCTTGATCCGGTTCACAGCACGGTTGAAGTATGTCACCTTGCTCTCGGTGCTGAACACCTCGGTCCAGAGAAAATAGCCCACACCACCCTGATTTTTTTGATTTTTTTTTTTCATCTCATCAGCGCCCATACCGGGAAGATGCCAAGAATGAATCCTTTCCTTGAACAAAAAACAAGATGGGGCATACCGTGAGAACCACACCAACTATGATGAAACCAAAGTTGAATGTTTGCTGGGCTGCCCGTGCGGTCTTCTCAGCCCCGGAGAGGTCGGTCCAGGGAACATGGCCGTCATCGTTGAAGGGTGTCACTGCACGGCGTTTCGAGCTGGCTGACGACGACCCTGAATTCGAACCTCCTGTGCTGGCATAGTTTCTTCTTTGGAATAGGTGAGTGGCGACCAGGTGAGGATGACAATTGGTGAATGTTTTGGCCGGCCGCAGGGCTGACACGGGGAAGACTGATCTCATCCTGGCGGCTGCGACATCTCAATCGCTCAGCAGGAATAATGTAACACCAGGAGTCAGAAGGCTCGTGGGCGATACGACAAGGAGAGAAGAAAAATAGATGTCGAGACTTGAAATCTTCGAACCTCGGATCAAGGTTGGTTGCTCCTGCTGACTGCTCCTGCCGCTGCTTCTTTCCTCTTGATACTCTTTTTAGTGGAGATCAGGTGCTAGCCTCATCTTGGCTTAGTCAGATCGTTTGAAGACACCGCAGCCACAGGAGGGAGAGCCTCTCTCTCCTTGGCGACGGTTGCAAGGGCGGGTCTCGGTTGGACTTCACTCTCGCTGGCTGGAATTAATTCGTCGCGCTGTCCGTTTCCACTGCACGTATTTGGTGTGTCGCCCCCCCTTAAACGCCTGCACACACACATAATTTACGCCTCCGCAGATCCCACACGACATCAAGTCGACTGCTCCAGATCAGTATCTCGGGCTGTCCGCATTGGCTCTTACTTTCTCTCCCCTTCGAACCCAATCATCCCCAGGAGCTCGTGGCCCACGCCGTCAAGATGAGTGCCGCGCTCGCTTCCAAGCAGCAGTCGCTGAAGATCTTCGAGAAGCTGAAGACCAAGCCTGCAAACAAGGTTGGTACAGTCATGCACGGCGCGCAGGAACAGATGACTCTCTGCGCGGCTCTCCCAGGGGCTCTGATCACTGACAGTCCTCGCCCCGGCAGATCTGTTTCGATTGCGGCCAGAAGAACCCGACATGGACCTCGGTGCCCTTCGGCATCTACCTCTGTCTCGACTGCTCCTCCAACCATCGAAACCTCGGCGTCCACATCTCCTTTGTGCGGTCGACCAACCTTGACCGTAAGTGTGTCCGTCGCGCAGTTATACAATGGTGCACCGATCTCGCGCTGATGGCATAACTACTATCACAAGAGTGGCAATGGGACCAGCTCCGTATCATGAAGGTCGGCGGCAACGAGTCCGCCACCAAGTTCTTCCAGTCCAACGGTGGTACCGCGGCGCTCAACAGCAAAGACCCCAAGACCAAGTACCAGTCCAACGCCGCGACCAAGTACAAGGATGAGCTCAAAAGACGGGCCGCTAAGGACGCCCAGGAGTACGTTATCGATGCGCCGTGACACGGGTCCCACACTCTCCTTTTACTGACCGAAAGGCTTCCAGGTATCCGACTGAGGTCGTTATCACCGACGGCGAGGCTGCCGACGGCACATCTACACCGGCTGGAGAGCCCGAGGACGACTTCTTCTCATCCTGGGACAAGCCTGCTATCAAGAAGCCGACACCGCCGGTGTCCCGAACCGCGACCCCGCCGGTCATCAGCCGCACTGCATCTCCTTTCCTCAAGGCCGGCGGAGAAAACGGCGGTGCTCGTGCCACTTCGCCCGCCTCTGGCGAACCACCAAAGCCTGCTGCTGCTGGCCGCATAACACACTCATCCGCGCTCAAGAAGACGGCGACCGGAGCTAAAAAGACGAGCGTGCTGGGTGCCAAGAAGGCTGGGAGCAAGCTGGGCGCAAAGAAGGTTGTCGCAGCTGCCGACATCGACTTTGACGAGGCGGAGAAGAAGGCAAAGGAGGAAGCCGAGCGCATCGAGAAGCTGGGCTACAATCCCGACGAGGAGGAGGCCGAGGCCAAGAAGGCGGCTGCCGAGTCTAGCACCAGCATCGTCTCTCCAACCCCCGTCAGCCCGCCGCGCGGAGGCTACGGTTCTGCATCTCACACGCGGGAGAAGTCGGCTTCCGAGGTGGAGCGACTGGGTATGGGTATGGGCCGGCTGGGGTTTGGTCAGATTGGCGCCAACAAGGCTGCGGCGGCCAAGAAGCAGCCTGGAACTGGTGGCTTCGGATCTGTTGGGCCGATCAAGGCTGCCCCTGAGACTGGTGCGTTCTGGTCATTTTTTTCTCTTTTCCTCCCCCGTCTCGGGACAATGGAATGTGGTATGGCTTACTGACCCCTTCGGTGATTAGATGAGGAGAAATACGCGCGAAGCAAGTTCGGCAACCAGAAGAGCATTTCGTCCGACGAGTTCTTCGGCAAGGGCTCGTATGATCCAAACGCGCAAGCCGAGGCCAAGACGCGCCTGCAAGGTTTTGAGGGCGCCTCAGCTATCTCGTCCAATGCCTACTTTGGACGCCCCGACGAGGAGCAGACGGAGGAGTATGGCGACCTCGAGAGTGCAGCCAAGGACTTCATCCGCAAGTTTGGCATCACGGCCGGCGATGATCTGGAGAACCTGCAACAGGTCCTCGGCGACGGTGCTAGCAAGCTGCAGGGCGCCATCCGGAGCTACCTGGGCAGCTGAGCGAACCGCGCCCAGCCACACGACACAACACACTAGAAGAACCTTTGCTTTATTCCTTAATGTGGCGGGTGCGCACAGGCTATGGAGAATGATCATGAGCCATGCCTGAGGCCGAAGCGGATCTGGGGAACGACGGGTGAAAGGGAAGGGGGGGGGGGCAGAAAAACCAGCGCTGCCATTGTACGGCGCGCCAAAGAAAAACCAAAAACCAAAAATAGAAACAAAACAGCAGTCGGTCTTGATGTCTTTACGATGAGACGTGGCGCTAGATTGGCTACTATTAGACGAGTCGCGTCGGGGCAAGGAAATGGTATCGATCATCAACCTTGGTAACATCATGATCTTATTTTTTATTTTTTTTTGTTAAACAGAAATGGCAATATATTTATCATCATCCTAAGGCTACAAAGGAAAAGAAAACTCTTGTCGGCTTGTCCCAAATATAACGCCTCTCGTGTCGTAACTCCATTAGAGAGTAAACCCCGTGTGGCATGCAGCGACTCAGCATCTCAACTACTATCGAGCTCAAGAGCCCCCCTTCTCCCACCTCACCGGTCGATGTGAGAGAAAAAAAAAATAGAAGAAGAAAAACCAATCGTAAGGCTAGTTCACACCTTTCAACAAAATCTTCATCATATTTACAACTTGGCCGAGGTCTTGACCAGCTGGGCGCCCCTCTGCAAGGACGCAGCAGCATCATCCACAAACTCATCTACAATGGCCTTGGCGCTCTTCTTCTCGTTACATACGGCGGCGGCGGTGCCCATCAGGAAGGGCCTGAATTGGTCCATCAGCTCGTCGATGTCGACCTCGCCATCAGCAGCACCGGCGACCTCCATGCCCTTGGGCGGCTGGGTCAGCTCGCCGCTCATGACCTTGTCGAGGTCGGCCTCGTAAGGCAGGACGCCCTTGGCGGTCAGGTCCTTGATCTCCTGCTGGCGCTCGGTCTCCCAGTTCACGATGTAGGGGTTCTTGCGCACGCGCAGGGGGCGGCCGGTGAAGATGAGGGTGCGGATGGTGTCGTCGAAGCCGGCGGTGCGGACGGCCTCCTTGTGGGAGTCGGGGGCGCCGGCCTCGTCGGAGAGGACGAAGCGTGTGCCGACCCAGACGGCAGAGGCGCCCATCATCAGGCTGGCGGCGAGCAGGTTGCCGTTGTGGATGCCCCCTGCGGCGATGACCTGGACGGGCTGACCGGTGAGGGGGCTCTTGTGGCCCTTGACGGCGTCGACGACGGCGGGGATGAGGATGGTGGTGGGGACGTCGCCGGTGTGGCCGCCGCCCTCGCCGCCCTGGGCGCAGATGATGTCGCAGCCGAGGTCGAGGCACTTCTTGACGTGCTTGGGGTGGCCGATCATGTTCATGTACAGGATGCCGTTCTTGTGCAGCTTCTCGACGACGTGGCGAGGGGGGACGCCGACGGCGCTCACAAAGAGGCTCGCCTTCTCCTCGATGACGATGTCGATCAGCTGGTCCAGCTTGCCCTTGGTGTAGTCGTAGTTGGTCTTGCGGGCGCTGCCGCCGACCTGGGGCAGCAGGAGGTCGACGCCGAAGGGGGCGCTCTTGTCGGCCAGGTAGGACTTGAGCTCGGCGATCTGGTCACGGAGCATGTCTGGCGTGTAGTTGACGCCGCCGATGACGCCGAGGCCGCCAGCGTTGGTCACGGCGGCGGCAAGCTTGGGGCCCGCGGCGACGTTCATGCCGGCAAGGAGGACGGGGTGATTGATCTTGAAGAGATCGGTAACCGGAGTGCGGATCTTCTCTGTTGGGTTGGAGGCACAAGTGTCAGCGGGTTTTACTTTGAGAGGGGAGGAGAAGAAGAAGAAGGAAAGAACTTACGCGGTGAGGCCATCTTGACGGTGATGCTGGTTGTTGTCTTTGCAAGAGGAAGATGAGGAGATGTAATTCTGAGCTGATGGCAGTTAAGCAATGCAATGGGGGAAGAAAACAATGATCTCAGAGGATGCAGAGAAGGAAAAAATGGAGGAGAAGAAGAACAAGATCAAGAAGTACACGGAGCCACCGGGTTTTTTTTCTCCTTCTTTTCGTTTTCAAACAAGCGAAAGGGAATCCGGGGAAAGTTGGGTATGGAAACGAACCTCTTGGTTTATTTAGTACACATGCAGGCGGGACGCGAAAGTGTGGAGAGCGAGCCGAGGCAAGTCGGCGGATCGACGTTACTACGTAGCTGGTTTAGTGGTGAGGGGGCCATTATTGGGCACATGCAGGTCCTGAGCGCTGGGCCAAACTATCAGCCGTTGTATGCGCCAGGGACTTCCCCAAATTCTTGCTACACTCTCTGTTGCAAGAAGGCTGTGTGCTGCAGGGCGTGCCGAGGTAACAACAGCAAGTCACAGCTGGCAGGAGGCTTAAAGATGTTCCTTAGTAGGTACATGACCAGCCTCCATGCAGAGAGGCATGTCATATGTTTGGGTGAATTCGTATATTACATGTACGAGTAAGTATATATATATATATATATATAGAAAATCTAGGACCTCATCAATTCCTCAGATTAGTTTACTACGGTATACAATGTCGTTTCTATTCCACCAAACCACCAAAAGGTATGGAGAGAAATACCACAGCTTTCTTCAGCGTCAGGCCATTAAAGCCCCCCACTAATACCCGCCTCCTACTGCGGGAGATTAGCGGGCTGCTCCCTACCTCAGCGCCTCCGGAGCCTCAGTGGCCTCCGTAGCTTTCAACCAGGTTCCACTGACATCGCTAGGAAGAGGGCTGACCCTAGGCTGACGACCCCTGCCGGACCCTGACAAGCCTAAGCTGAACCCCGGAGCTTTTTTTCTGCTTTTTTTTTTTTTATTCACCCTTCCCCCTCCTAATATAAGTTCTTTCCGAGTTTTTTCTCTAACCATCGAAAACGGCAATGAGGAGTAGTCATCTGCTTCTGCTGCGCTCCTTCGGCTCCAAATCTCTTCACCATGCAGCTGCAAGACCAACAACGGTCCAGACCCGGCTCCCAGGCACTACTGCGGTAGTCATCATCCACCGCCTCAGAAAACCCTTCTCCTCGGGTCCTCGGCGATTTTCCCAAGAGGATTCAAAATCGTTCACTCGTTACACCTTCCCCAGACAGATCCGGATTGAGAGAGCCAGCGACGACATGGCTACTGGGAAAACACAGCCGACGACGAGGACGGCGTACATTGCCCTGGGGAGCAACCTTGGCGACCGGATCGCCGAGATCGAGCGGGCCTGCCGTGAGATGGACGCGAGGGGCATCAGGGTGAAGAGGACGAGCAGCCTGTGGGAGACTGAGCCCATGTACTATGCTGACCAGGACCGCTTTGTCAATGGCGCTTGCGAGGTAAGCCACGGATCTCCTCTCAGGCCCTCTCCATCTTGTTCAGGAAGCTGGACCGGGTCAGGTCGGCTGACATAGAATACTCTGTTGTTGTAGGTAGAGACGACGCTGGAGCCACTCGCACTGCTGGACCAGCTTCAGGAGATCGAGAGGCTTATGGGGCGGAAGAAGGTCATCGACAAAGGGCCACGAAATATCGATCTCGATATACTGCTCTACGAGGATGAGACCGTCGACCATGAGAGGCTCAAGGTCCCACACGTCGGCATCCTGGAAAGGGGGTTTGTCCTTCGTCCTCTTGCAGAGTGAGTGACAATCTCTTACTGTGTGGTTTTGTGTGTGTGAGAGGGGTAGTGTGTGTGTGTGTGTGTGTGTGTGTGAGTGAGAGTACCTGTTAGGCTCACATGCGGACCAGACTCATCCCGACCAAGGCCATTTTCCCAAAGAACCCTTGGAAATTCACCCAGGACTACCTCAACGAGCTCCCGCCGTCCAGCCCACCGCTGACCACCCTGACTCCGCTGTCCCACTCACAACCACCCCTCCAGGCCCTGAAACCCTCTCGCAAGACGCATGTCATGGCCATTTTGAACATGACACCTGATTCTTTCTCCGACGGCGGCACTCGCGCCACGCCCTTGCTTGCCGACACCATCCGCACCTTCATCGCTTCCGGTGCGACCATGATCGACGTCGGTGGTCAGTCGACGGCGCCCAGCCGCCCCGAGGTCTCGGCAGACGAGGAGCTCAGCCGCGTAGTGCCCGCGGTCAAGCTCATCCGCGCCCAGCCGGAGGCAGGGGATGTCCTCATCAGCGTCGACACGTACCGCGCATGTGTGGCCGAGGCGGCGGTCCAGGCGGGCGCGGATATCGTCAACGACGTCTCAGCTGGCACCATGGACCCGGATATGCTGCCCACTATGGCGAGACTGGGGAAGACAGTGTGCCTGATGCACATGCGCGGTACGCCGGCCACGATGAGCAGCCTGAATAGTTATAGAAGCAGCTCCTCCTCTTCTTCCGGCTCAAGCGACAATGACGAGTCCAACACCATCCCTAACGACGATTGTGACGATGCCGCCCTCATACCCACCATAGCCAAAGAGCTCCTCGAGCGCGTCGCTGCCGCCGAGGCAGCAGGTGTTCGCCGCTGGCGGATCATCCTCGACCCGGGCCTAGGCTTTGCCAAAGTGGGCGCGCAGAACCTCACCATCCTGCGGCGCCTGCGCGAGCTCAGGGAGTGGCCGGGCCTGCAGAACCTGCCCTGGCTGGTGGGCTCGAGCAGGAAGAGTTTTATTGGTAAGGTCACGGGTGTGGCGAGGCCGGCCGAGAGGATCTGGGGCACCGCGGCGACCGTTGCTGCGGCGGTTGAGGGCGGCGCTGATGTTGTGCGGGTGCACGATGTCAAGGAGATGGGGCAGGTCGTGAGGATGAGCGACGCCATCTGGAGGTATTGAGATGTGTTTGCCCTTCCTGGTACACTCAACAGGGTTCTGCAGCTGACTTTTGTCGTTGCCAGCCCAATGGGTAGGCTAAACTGTTGCTGCTGCTAAATTAAGTTGTCGTCACATATACCCTGGCCGGTTGCCGTACTACAACACCTGTTTCATCGACAGCTATGCATGCAGGGCAAGGGACCTGGCCTTTTCTGACAAGATGATAGCCATTGGAAAGATTCACGGTGGTCTTGGCTCCAATGAGAAGATGAAGCCTTGGTACACCACCTAACTTCATGGATATGTGATTAATCGTCTTAGCGCCAGAACAAAAATTAAGAAATAAAAAATTGCCAAAGCCTCTTTCTTATCTCCCCCCCCCCCCCCCTTTTTAATCATCATACGACGGTGGGCTCGTATCCGTCCCAACAGCCGCCATCACCCTCAAATAGCCCAGCACCTCGTACGCAGCCCTCGCAATTTCGACCGGTCTGCTGTGCCGATCCACATCGGTCCAGATCCCACCCTTGAGGAGGTTGTCCTCGACGACGGTCACGATAAACCGAACATGGTGGTCCTCGGCCGTCCAGTCGTTCTTGGCCGGGTGGTAGGCGACGTACTTGGCCGTCCTGGACCGGATGGCATCCGCGGCCTGCTTGGCGACGACATCCTTGTCCGCCTCTGGGGCCGACGGGTTGCGCGCCAGAAAGTCGTGGCAGAACTCGCGCCACGAGCCCCTGGACGAGGGTGCTGGTGATCCAGTTGCGGAAGGCCTCGCTGTTCTTGAGGGGGAGCAGCTCAAGGAGGAGGCGCTCGTGCTGGGCGGGGAAAGGGGACTGCGGTGGGAAGCCCATTGCGATGGGTGCAGGTGGCATACTAGACCCTTGACGCTCGACGGGCCCAGGGGGGTTGGCTTCGTAACAGTGCCGAGAGGTATCGGAGCCCATGGAGGAGAGGTTCAACAGAGTATCTCTTTTCCCACTCTTGCTGTCTCTCTCTCTCTCTCTCTCTCTCTCTCTCTCTCTCTCTCTACGATGGCTGGCTGAATTCTAGGATGCAGACCTGATGATGAGAAGTAGTGAGGCAGACGTCAGCTGAAGAGGAGGTTGAAAAAGAAAAGTTATATATCATTGATCCAATGCCTGTGAGGCCGCCTGGCGTAGTTCAGCTTGTGAGGCTTATCCCATCTTCTCTCGGCAAGCGTTGATTCCTTCGCGTTATTTCTCCTGCTTTGCATGTCCTGCGGCTGAGTATGGGAGCCAATCCAGGACCGGCGTGATACAGCCTTGAAGGCGCCCACATACACCTGTAGGCTGTGCAATGGGACGATTCAACTCATCTGAGAAGTTGATGGGATCATCACCGGGTGGTCGTGTGTGAAAACTGAAAAGAGCATGGGCATGGAGTTTGGCCTTGGTGGGTGGAAGCATGCATGGGATTTAGTGCCATATAGTAGGTATGATTGATCAGTTCAGCTCCTTGCCTGTGCCTTGAATACATCTGAGATCTCAAGAATAAACATTCAATAATATATATATTGATGATGCTGCAAGATGAATGAGCTGAGTGAAGTGATGAGGAATGTGAGAGGATCTTTTGCAAGCATTGCCCTCCACAACAGTGGGGCAAGCAGCACCTGCCTCTCATGTAGCTTAGTCATCGACATCACTTACCCTTCTGATTCACTGAGGGAGCATTTTCACCTTGAAAGTTTAGAAGCTGCAGCTCATCCGCATCTGCAACTCACGTTATTCTCAGGACTCGGACTCACACCCACACTCATTTTCAGCCCTTGATCTCAACAAACATTCATCAAATACTCATATTCTGGACCTTCTGCCATCAAGATCTCATCAATGAACTTCTTAATAGTATAAGTTGTTGTTGCAGAGGTCAACTCTTCTTTTTTCTTCTTTTCTTTTTGTCTGGGCATCTTCATCCAACAGGCCCTTCCACATTCCTCAAAAATACATCCATCCATCCATCCATCCACCCACCACATGGTAGGTCTTTCCTTCATCAATACCAAATATCACTCGGTCAATATTGCCTTCTGAAACAGAGTCAATGCTTGATTTTGTGTCACTACCAAGCTGTCGATCTCTGCAGACAATTCAAGCTCTGCCATCTTCACACCCATCATTCCCCCCCCCCCCCCCCCCCCCCCACCCCCCCCCCCCCACCCCCCACCCCCCCAACCCACCCACCCCACAACTCAACCCACCACAAC
>JACWST010000224.1:0-63545 GCA_014850475.1 Cryphonectria naterciae
CTGCTAAGTAAACACCACAGACAGGAGGAATAGGGCTGGATCTGGGGTGGTTTGGGGTTTTTTGTTTTTTTCTTTTTGGGTTAATGTTTTTTTTTTTTTTTTTTTTTTTTTTTTTTTTTTTGGGCGGAGGGAAGGGTTGGGAAGTCTATTGCTGTTGCGGTGGTGCGGACGGACACAAAAAGACTAAAAAGATAGACGAGGAGCGTGTACAAACAAAGAGCGGGAGGCGTCTGGATGGTTGTCTGAGGGAGTGGAACCAGAAAAAGAGTGTATGAGAAGGAGGTAAAGGGAGCAATGGTCAAGGTGACTGGCTGTAGATAAGGCGGGGGAGCATTCATTAGGTTTTTGGATAAATGGGATGTTTGGGCCCTCAAGGTATATATATATATATATATATACATGTATAGAAGGACTGAAGACAGACATGAGGCCTCTTTTTTGTATAGTTATATAATGATACAAGCATGGGTTGTTGCCAATACAATAATGTTTGGTCTGTAATTGAGTGAGTGAGTTCCGAACTGGATGATGGCCTATATGACTTAATCATGGCCAGTTTGAACAACAGCAACCGGGCCTTGACACAACCATCCCAGTGTGCCTTCCTGGCTGATACTGTCGAGTAAAGATGATGATGTCAAGGCCTTCTTTCAGTGCAAGATGCAGAAGGAGGAGGAGGGACGATGGACTCTTCAAGAGGCCCGACACTTAATCATGTCGTTTCTCACAGGACTCGAGTCCACCGGCTTTTCCTCCTTCATAAACCTTCTCGGCGTCTTCTGGTCATTAAGTAGCTTTATTCCCATGCCCCCCCCTCTCTGTCGACTATCCTGTTGCTGCTCTTCGATGGCCATAATTCCTCCTGTTCGCCGTTAATTATTTGCATCGTCACTCGACCCCTCGAAGGCTTCATGATGAAGACTGCCTGTGCAGCACAACTGGCTGTGTTGCCTTTCCTTATACACGTCGCTGCTGTTTATCGGACCAAGCATGTCTCTTCACGCGCAACGCTCCTGGACGCAGCCAGTGACACCGTTATGCTTGGCCATGGACAGAGCTGTGGGTATGAATGGGGAGATGGTGGAGTGTGTAGGGACGGTCTCTGCTGCTCACTGAAGGTGTGACAAGATGACTGTTTTCTTTTGGAACGGCACATGCTTTTCCCCCAGACGAGTAGTCTCGACTAACCCAACAACCTGCGTACTCCCAGACCCAAAAATGCGGCTCTGACAGCACTTCCTGCAGCGCAAACAACTGTGTGCCTTTATACAGCACCGGCTGCGACACGCAAGGCAGCGTCAACGCCGAGTTGTATCGTCCTACTACTACCAGTCCAGAGAACACCAAGGATGCCAGCAAGCGTCAACCAGCCGTAGCCAGAAGAACCTCGACCACGAACGTTAGGAACCACACCCGATCGTACTCTCCCTTTCCGCCCCTCAACTACCTCGCCACCCTCCCGCGCCCCGAGCTGGGCTCCATCCCCTACGGCGAGGTCATCACCTCGTGCAGCGTGCCCGGGACCGTGGCCCTCACCTTTGACGACGGGCCCTGGTGGTACACATCGGACCTCCTGGACCTCCTGGAGCGTGAGGAGGCGCGCGCTACCTTCTTTGTGTGTGGAGGGAACATGGCTGACACCCAGCTGACGGGCTACGGCCACCCGCGCCTCCTGCGGCGGATGCTCGCTGCGGGCCACCAGGTCGGCACGCACACCTGGGCGCACCCGGACCTGGCGACCACGGGCGATCGTGAGGCACGTCGTCAGCTGTGGCGCAACGAGCAGGCCCTGGTCGGCATACTGGGCCTGTTGCCCACGTACTTCCGCCCGCCGTATCTGTCGTGGGCACCCGAGACGCTGGACCTCATGGCGACGCTGGGATACCACGTCGTCAGCCTGGACGTCGACACGCGCGACTGGAAGGGCGACTACGACGCCGCGCGGCGCAACTTCGAGACCGCGTTCGAAGGGCTCGACCCGGACGCGTCCAGCAGGCTGGTGCTGGCCCATGACATCCACGAGAGGACCGTGTACGAGCTCGCCGAGTTCATGGTCTCCGAGGCCAGGGAGAAGGGGTACGAGCTGGTCACGGTCGGGGAGTGCCTGGGCGATGAGGAGAGGAACTGGTATCGGAACCCGTACGATGGCCGCTCGTGGCAGCAGCGGTATAGCTGAGGTTGGACGCGGAGGCGTAATTTGTTGTTGTAGACGGCCAAAAGATCACCGCCACCAAAACACCATCCTAGCAATAACCGAATTAAGAAGAAAAGGAAACAAAGAACAGGCTCTGAGCTCGTAGACTTCCTCGAATCGTACAGATATCATTATTTCTTATTTCTTCTTCCCTCTCTCTCTTCTTTCTTGCTGTTCTTTCTGATTTCAGATTGCACACGAGGACGAGACGTATCTAGAGCCACATATATGTGCGCCAGCCACACACACACACAAATTGTATGCCCGCGCCTATAAAAAAGAAAATCCACCCAGTGGCACTCGCTTCTTCTGTCACCCATTGCGACAAGATGCTTTCTCGCCCTCCCGTGTCCCCTCGGCGAGGGCGTCCGTTTCCCCCCCCCCCCCCGATTTGGCGTATCGCGCCCTCACGAATGCTCTCATCACTCCCTTGCCTTCTCCCACACGGTCATCGCTGTTTCTCTCTTTCTCTGCCTTTCTCTCCGTCTGCCCTCCTAATTAAAACAGCCTCACCCCGGTGGTTCCCCGTCCACCCAATGTCTCCTGTACCCAGGCCTGCAGCTGCCTGACATGGGCGACGATGTTCTGCGTGTCCGCAGCGTGCGCCTTGCCGCTCCTCTCGTCGAGGTGGGCGATCTCTTCCATAGCCTCGTAGCAGCGGTTCAGGAGATCCTCCACCCACCGGCCGATGCCCCCGGCGGTGCCCTGGGTCTCGGCCTCTCGAGCCCACCGGAGCAGGGCCTCGGCGATCCAGCCCACGACCACCTTGCGCCGGCGCCCTGTGAAAGGTGCCTCCTGTGCGTCGAGGATCCGCTCCAGGACGCGCGTGATCGAGGGGTAGGGAACGTGGAGGTTCAGGAAGAGAAGAACGGGCCATGCCGAATTCGCCCCGATGCGCTCGTCCTGCCCGTGCTCAATCGAGTATCTGCACAGGTATGTCAGGATGAACTCGATGGGGAAGATGTGGTCGTTCAGCGAGGTCCGGTGTGCGATATCCTGGACCTTGGCCATAACGTGTTCGTAGGGCAGCGGAGGCTCCATCACATTGGGATTGTTACGGGGCCGGCCTGCTGCCTCCCATTCCTGCTCTTGTGCCTCCACCTCCTCATGCGCGGCCTCAATCAGGTTGCGCCAGGTGTCGGCGATGGCGCGGGGATTGTGGTGGTCGGCAACATGAAAGACGAGGAGTGATATGTCGTAGTATTGTGCAGGGCTCACGTATGAGTTCCAGAGCTGCGCCGTTTGTCAGTCACAATCTCAATCCCATAAGTTTCAGATCATCCACGGCAGACTCACATCATTCAAACTACGGATGGGACCGTTCAGAATCCCCTCGGCCTCGTCTTTGCGCTCGTCAGGTATCCTCGAGTCGGCCAAGAGCCTTCGCAGCAGATCGTCCTGGATGTGGGCTATCTCGAGCATCGTCGCGACTGCGTGGTTCAGGACCTGCTGAAGCTGGGGGCTGACGCCGATCGTGGCTACGCTCGCGTTGGCCTTGGCCTGACCGAGCAACTTGATGCGGTCTTCGAGGCTGATGTCGAATTCTTCGCTCTCGGCCAGTCTATACTGAACCTCGGCGGCTGCGTAAAAGTTGCGCCGCATTGTGTAGTAGCGACAAAGGAGCTCGGCGTGTTCGCGGTGGCTCGCGGCAAGCTTCTGGAGGAAGGTGACGACGTGGGGCGAGTCGACATTAAGGAGGCGCTCCGTGAACCCACGCGCGATGTACCATTCATAGAGATCGTATTGAAACACCTCGTCGCTGGCGCCGTTGACAACATCGTACGCCTCCCTTAGCTTGGTACCAAAGAGGGTTGGCCGTCCGTCCGTCACCTCGGCTTCTCGGGTCGAGACGGTGTCGAGATGCGTCAGGACCTCGTGGATGAAATCGTAGCACCGTTGGCGCTCGGCGAAAGCCGCTTCCCGCGGATCGTTGGCAGGTTGGTTGTCGTTGAGCCATGACAGCGCTGAGTTGCCACGATCCTTCTCTCGAGCCACCTTGAGACATAGCTCAATGGCGCCCGCGTAGTATTGCAGCCCAACGTACTGTTGAACAGCGCCTTCGAGATTAGCAAAGGTGAGGTTGCCAGCAACACGCTCAAATAGACGCAGGCTGTCGTTGAGGAGCTGGCGGAGCACGTTAGGATTGTTGACCTGTTCTGATGCCCTCTTCAAGTGCTCCTGCGCCTTGAAGATCACCACATCGTCGGGGCTGCAGAAGCTACCACAGCGCCGTCGCAGAGCTTCCGCTACTGTTTCCACATTCGCACCACTCTCAATATTGCGGTTGACAATAGCCTTCACAAGAACCTTTGCGAGGTCGCGACCCGTCGTTTGAGAAAACAGTTGTTCGTAGGTCAAGCTGCGGAGTAGGTCTTGTGTGGGTGGATCAAGTCGTACGAAGATGTCCGAGACTCGCTCGTCAAAGAGCATCACCACAAAAGAAATGCCCTCCGAGATGCCTTCCATGAGCCGCTGCAGGGCGTGAAGACCCTGGTGCTCTGCCTGGATGGCAATCTCCTCGTGTCGGTTTCGGACCGCGGAGAGATCTTGCGGGCCAGACAGACCTTGGATGACACCACGGTTGGCGTGGAGGAAGTTTCGCAGGCGGTCCAAGCTGTCTTGCACAGAGTTGAGCTTGGCCATAGGTATCGTCGATGTCACGACGACTGCACTCGCAGCGTCAACTCCCTGCGCGATGACCTTTGCCTTCCACAGACGGCGGATGAGGCGAGTAAGATACGAGCCCAAGGCGTGATACCGGTATGAAAGCCTCACGGAGTCTATCGAGATTTGTTGTCCATCCGTTTCACCGACGGTCGGCTGGCCACCAAAGTCGATAAATGTAGACCGTGCTCGGTCTTGAGTTACCTGGTCGAGCACACGAGGAGCGCCGTTACGCAGGTCGTTGCCTTGACCGCAAGCCACCGCAAGAGCAGTCGAGATGGTCTCTTGTCGTCCGTACAGGTAGATGAATCGGCGCACCTCCTCCGTGATCCCTTCTTCGCCCGGGGCCTTTCGAATGACCGTCGCGAAAATATCGACGAGTCGCCGTCGTCGAAGAATCTGGATTCCCTCACTGGTCATGATGGCGAACTCTGGAGGGGCCTGGTCAAATTGGACGGCCAGCTCGTTTCCGAAGCCCATGGGCTGCCCAGCAGCAGCGAAGGGTGGAGTCATTGAGCCTATGGCGAGGACTCTCGCTGCTCCTATCTCAATCCAGCTCGCGTGCTCGTGGTATCTTAACGGTGCCCCTGGTGTAGCGCCGGCTAATCTGATGCGGCCAGACTCGGGTGCTGAGACGAAGATGCGATCTTTCAGCCTGTCTTCCTTAGTCACTGCGTCAAAAAAGTAGCCAGGCGCAAAGCGTTGGCCAAGCCTGCTCGTAACCAGCGACGTGGAGTTTGTGTCCAGGACCTCGCTGTTGTCCATACCGAGTTGTCTGGCTGCGGCAGACTCCCTCCTTGGCGGAAACTTGACGAATTGGACCTGCATGCTCTGGGGGGCGGCGTTCGACGACAGACTGCTCATGTAAGATGCGGTGTTGGTCGCGCTGAGGAAGATCCGGCAGCCGGTGTCCGTCAAGGCCATGAGGTGAAGCTTCGAAGCCTCGTTGGCATGGATTGGGCTGATTGATACGATGTTCATCTGATCAGTGAGCAGCTGGGATCTCGTGATCATGTGAGTGATCTCGCGAAGGCACGATAGTTTATCCTTCTCGATACACTTGACCAGCTTGTTCTGCCCGTCCATGTGGTAGGTACGAATCGTCGACTTGGTAGACAGCGTGTAGAGCAGCTTTCGGCTGTCGTCGATCACCATGCCGGCAAGAGCCTCGTTCGTCTTGGGTGTCCAGAGGGCGCTGGGGTAGGGAATGATGGCTGTCGGGTTGGGTAGTGCAGAAGACCATCCCGGGTGCGTATGATTGATCTTTCCAACCCTACTGGAGAACCACCGCTCTTCCTGCTGGTAGTAGAGCTCATGCACATCCGTATCGGTCGTACCGCCAAAGAAGATCCGTCCATCCGCGGAGCCCACGATGAAGCTAACATCCATCCCGCCCTTGTGCACTGACATCTTGGTCGAGAAGATCCTAGGTGCTTGACCAGCGTTGTCCTGGGACAGGCCGAGAAGTATCACCTCTGTCGACGTGGCGACAACAAGCATGTGCTTGATGGTATCCACGAAAACACCCGGCCGTGGGGGAACAAGGGCGACCGCCGTGATCCTATGAGGCGAGTCCTCATAGCCGAACAGCTCAGGCTCTGGAGAGGTGTAGTCCCAGAGGTAGAGAGCGTTGTCGATGTGAACGTAGGCTAGGTGTACCTCGGGGAACAAGCCCATCTTCGTGTGGATCTGACCACCCTGGAAGCGGTGGAAGACCTCGTCAGGCATCGGGTAGATTGCGGGTTTGTGGAATGGTGCCCAGGCCGGGTCGACGACAGCCAGGTCATAGTCGGATGAAGCGCCAGCTGCCAGGAGATATCGGTCAGTACGAGGAGGGCTGGTGAGATGGGAGAGAAGGGTCTACACTCACGCCTGCAGTACGAGTCCAGATCTGGGAAGCTGCCGTCGAGCTGGAGCAGGTCATTGATGAACCTGGCAGCTTTCTGGGAGGGGGGCGTGTTGTCGACAGCTGGCTGCGCCGCGACCAGAGGTGCCGCTTGAGGGCCAGCAGGAGGATGAGGATGAGGAGTAGGCGATGGTTGCCGACCAGCTGGCGTAGTCAGCCGGTTCATGGCAGTCTGTCGCGGCGGGCTGGTGCCCAGAGGTCCTCGTCGTGTCCCACCAGCCGCACCAGCTCCAAAGAGATCTCGTCGCAGAGGATCGGCCGCAGGCGCAGGAGTGTTGAGAAATGCGCCGGGCACAGGGCGCACGGGGGTAGTCGTGGCCATGTTATATGCCAGGTATGTGTTTAGTCCTTCGAAGAGAAGAAGGCGGCTCGGTATTCGAGGAGGAGCTTGTCGCTGTCCGATTCCCGACGACGTCTCGCGGTCGATTCGAAGACGAACTGGCCGGCCGGCGACGAGCGACGGCGGCAGAAGCAAGGCAGCTCACGACAGGACCGATCCGTCTCTGCGCAAAGGAGTCGAGAGATCCTGGGCAGGATGCAATGGTCCAAGCTCGACTCGCAGCAGCGACGGGTCAGAGATTTGGTAATGGCATTAAAGAATCCTGAAGAAAATGCCAGAAGTCATCAAGGAAAGTGGAAAGTCACTTTGAGAGACTGCTGCTGATCTGACAATGAGGTTGCAAAACACGACCAAGACGGGACCAGTTGCAGCTACAGGTGCTTGCCTGCCTTTGAAGCAGATCATAAACACCTGAATTTCTTTGCAGGGATCAGAGGCAGCTGGGTGGAGCTAAGTTCTGGGTGGGAACGCGTGCCCAGCGCGTGGGACTCAAGGCAGGCAAGGCAGAGAGAGGCTAAGGCTAGGCTTGTTTGGGTAGCAAACTATGAGATGTTTCGACACCTCAAATGGAGCTGGCATTAAATACTGAATATGCTGCAATAGCATCATTGCACATATAGGCATCATATATCCTGGATGGAGAAGATTTTTTTTTTTGGTGTGAAATTGTATTGGGTATTGCATTTGTATCTTCATTGAGCTGCAGGATGCAGAAACCGTAACAGCTGCTTGTTACAAGCCCTGGCCTTGACCCCGAGACAGCTCTATGTACAACGTACAACAGCATACTTAAAAGCTAGAGCCTCCATCAATTGATATCAATTGATGGACATTCTGCTGCCTGAGCAACTGTTCAAGCGCAAACGATATTGTGCTCTTTGTTCCATTCGTCTTCTGCCCGCTCAAGCCTAAGCCTTCTTCGCCTCACGGGCAGCCTTGCGCAGAGCCCTGGCACGAATATCTTTGTGTGAGACCAGGTTGAAATAGATACCAATCTTGCTTCCAAACCCGATAGTTTTCTCAACCCACCATAGCACGAGAGCATGAGTCCACCAAGGCGTATAGGTATAAGCGATATTCTGCGTGCTGCCCCTTCCGATCTTGCCCAGCGTATTCTTGACAAATGGACCGGGGTTGGGAATGTTCAGGCTTGGGCGACGGACCTTGCTCATGGCCGAGCAGACGAGCCAGCTGAGGACGATGTAGACGTCGATGTTATCTTCCTTGAGCTCGCCAGCCAGCGCCGTGCTCCAGTGCTGCAGGAAGGCCTTGCTGCCGCTGTACGTCGCCAGGTACGGGATTGGCATCCAGCCGCTGAAGGAGCCCATGGTCAGAATGAGCCCACGCTTGCGCTGCACCATGCCGGGCGCGATGACCTGGGTGGTCTTCAGGGTACCGAGGCAGTTGATAGTGACAATGTCTTGCAGCTCCTTCTTCTCTGTTTCGAGGAATCGGGTCGGTATAGCGTGGCTCTGGCCGACGTTGTTGATCAGGATCGCGACGTCGAGGCCATCAACCAGCTCGGCCAGGCGGGCGTAGTCAGCTTCGTTGTCCTGGGTGAAGTCCATGGCGAGGATCTTGGTCTGCACGCCGGAGAGCTCGCTGGCCAGGGCGTCCAGCTTCGACTGGGTGCGGGATACGAGGACGATGTTGAAGCCTTTAGAGGCGAGCTGCTTGGCATACTCCTTGCCGAGGCCATCAGAGGCGCCGGTAACGACGGCCCATGAGCCTTTGGGACCATATTTTCGGAGCTGCGCAGAGATCCTATGTCAGCGCTTGTCAATTGGCGTGGTGAAGAGGGTGCAACATACATTAGTCCCGCTGAGCATGAAAAGTTCCAGCAGCAGCCAGATGTAGCTCAGCACGCGGCTAGCGAGGACGAAGGCGCCCACACCGGCCAGAGCCCATTGGACCGGCTGGGGAATGGAAGAGGTGATCTCCGCGAAGCTAGCCATATGGATACTGTTGAAGTGTTGTTGAGAGCTGCCAGATCACCAAGGATTGTAGATGTCTGAGGGGTGAAGGGAGGAGAGCCGCTCAACAGATCAATGATTCACGAAATAAATTTCTATGGGGAGAGCCTCGGACGAGGTTGGATCCCTACTGCTATCTAAAGTACACACGGTTAGGCATAGCAGTAGCGGTATGGCAGGTACCCTTGGATAGGAGCTATACCGCCTAGGACGGGAGCTTGGACCCAATTGCAAGCACTCCAACTCCTCCTGCACCTTTTAGATTGCTTCACTTAATTGACTGGCAACAGGCTGACGAATAGCTGAGACCAGTAGTGCAATTCTCGCCAGCATGGACAAGCTACTTACCTTCCTCCCGTCAGCAGAGGATGGCATCTTGCCATACTACATGCTAGTGGTAATGCACTCTTGATTCAGCCTCGCTGCACCAAGACACCGTCTAACTTCTCTTGTTCCCAGGTTTCGGTCGCAGCTATAGGCAACTCGATCCAGAACCTCTTCACCCTGCATTACACTCGGCGCATCTACAACGGTCTCTTCGTCCCAAATACTAGCATCGCAAACGCCGACTCCGTCCAGAAGCTTACACCCGTCACCTCCGCTGCCACCCTTAAGGACAAGCCCACCGCAGCAGACCAGGTCACGCCACTCGCGGCGCGTCTGTTTGGTGTGTACACGATCCTGGCAGCAGCGATTCGTCTGTACGGTGCCTACCGGCTGAACGATCCCGCCTGGTACCAGCTGTGCTTGCTCACGTACGTGCTGGCGGCATCCCACTTTGCGAGTGAGATACTGGTCTTCAAGACGTGCAGAGTGGGTTGGGAGCATGCCTTCCCGCTCTCGGCAGGGTTTGGTGGAAGTGTGTGGATGGTGCTGCAATATTCAAACTATGTGAAGGCATAAGATACACCAGAGAGTAACACGGGCGCGTGAGCAGAAGATAGAGCTGGGAGACAGGGACGCAAAAAAGAGACAGCACAGAGATGATTATTGTCATGTCTTCTTCTTTTTTCCACCCCTTCTTCCTCTGACCAGGGCGGTCACCTGAGTATGAGGAAGAGGAATGGACACAGGGTAATGCACAGGGTCTATGTACAAAGTCTCAAACTCTCAGAGTATTTACTGCGCCAGCTTCTTGCGGTAGAGCTCGCCTCCCAACCCTCTCAGCCTTGTGGCCGCTTGCTCCGGCGTGATATCCCGCTGCGGCTCTGCCATCAATTCATATCCGACCAAGAACTTGCGCACTGTTGCGGAGCGCAGTAGAGGTGGATAGAAATGCATGTGGAAGTAGCTATTCTCAGCTTCCTCCTCGGTACACTCGAGCGGTGCTTGGTGGATTCCCGAGCCTGTGGTGTTCAATCAGTCAGCCGACCGCCTTGCTGTCGAAGATGGAAGCGGTAGGGTTTCAGGCCAAACTCACTGTATGGAAAGCTGCATTCAAACAAATTGTCGTATCGCCTCGTGACCTCCTGCACCGCCTCCGCAAACCACAGCCTTTCCTGTTCCGTCAGGTCCACCAGCGCGCGCACATGCCGCTTCGCGATCACCAGCACCTCGAACGGCCAGATTGCCCACCACGGACACACGACAACAAACCCATCGTTCTGCCAGACTAGCCGCTCGCCCTTCTCGATCTCAAGCTTGACGTAATCGGCAAGCAGGTGGCGTCCGCCGTGCTCGGCGCGGTACCTGGTCATGGCAACGATCTCCTTGCCGGGCTCCTCAGGGAGCGTCGATGTGGTCCAGATCTGGCAATGCGGGTGCGGGTTCGAACAACCCATTGCTGCGCCCTTGTTCTCGAAGATCTGCATGTATCGGAGTTGGTCCTTGGGCCGCTCGACCTCGCTCTCAGGGGCAGCCTCCTTCTGGAGGAGGGGCAGCTTCGCAGCGACTGAGGCGAGAGGATTCGAGGGGGAGAGGTGGCTCGCATAGATGCGCGTCCAGGTCTCGATGACAGGAAGGATCTCGGCAGGGGTCATGTCTGCCAGGGTCACGGAATGCGTGGCGCTAAAGGTGAGCACGAAGCACTTGCCGGTGACGGGCTGCGCGCGGAGGAGGAGCGCGGAGAGGTCATCGCTGCTGGTCGGTTCCGGTGGTGTGTAGGCAGCTTGTTCTTCCTTGACGGCGCTGTAATCGTTGACGAAGACGAAGGTGTCTTTGTACTGTGGGTTGGAACCGCCTTGTGCTCGTTCGTTGCCGGGACACAGGTAACACTATGCGCCGGACAGTGATCAGCAGAAAGGTCCTTCGCCCATACCATCTTGGAAAGCGAGAAGAGGGAAGGACTAGCCAGACCTTGGGGTCATAATCCGGAAGCGTGTTGACCTGCGCAGACTCCTGCTGTCCTCTACACCACACATTGTCAGAGCTGTGCCTCGTGCATCCAAAATCGCTGGATTGCTCACTGCCAAGGTCTCTTCGTTCGGTGTGGTGACACTAGTAGCCATGTATTCGTCAGAGGATTAAATCTACGGTGAGATATGTCGTCAAGAATCTTGTCTGGCATGTTGCTCTTCTAAGTGGTGGGTAAGGAGGGGCAAGACCGGAGAAAGAGCAGAAACAGGGTTGTCTTGAGAAGCTGAGATGACAGGACCAAAATGAAAGAGGATAAGCAATGCAGGTCAAAATGTGCTAGGTATATACAAAAGAACACAGAAGTACCAGGTGTAGAAGCGCGACTTTCTGGCTACCTGCTTCCTCTGATCATAGTGGTGTTACTGAAGCAATCCGCTACCGAGGCTGCTACAGGTCAAGCTCCCTGGTGGGGTTCTTTAGGCTCTCGCAGCAATTTGGCCGCCAAAACGGCTGCACTCGGCTGAAGCCGTTGTTGCCCACTCGGGTAAGCTGGAGCCGAAGTGGAACTGAACTGGAGCTGTCACTTTGATACGCAGATGTCTTTTCATCACTCCATAGTAGTGACCTACTACAATACAATATGTCCGAAATTCCAAGTTGCACATCTTATGCAATCAATTACAGGTGCGTAGAGATGTATGGAACAGGGACTGACCATTCCTTCACCACTTGCTTCCAGTCAAGCACAGACACCTGGATGAACCTGGATCTGCTTATGTCATCTCAGCCACCTATCCTATTGTGGAGGAGGAAGCTAGTTCCTTACTCCCCTTGTTCTCACATGCCTGTGCCTCTCCACTGAGGTTCAGCCCCAGATCTCCAAACTGGCCTGTGCACAAGCATGAGTCGCGTGGACTTCACCTCACCTCAACCATCATCCATCAGCATCAGCATCCAGCACTCATCGATGCTGGCGCAAAGCCATCAAAGTTGACGCGTCGCATCAGAAAGGGACAGTTGAGAGCGCGCATTGTATCCTTTCCAAGCTACCACAGCGCGCGCAATTTGTCATCCTGTCCCTGAAGCCTGTTATTTTGCGCGCTGGGTCTGATATTCTCTAATATCATCTGATCGCAGCCGCCGCTCCTGCTGCTACAGCATCAATACTATGGGGGTCATAAGGAAGAAGACTGGCGGCCGGGGAAGTGAAGGTGGTGTCAAGTATATCTGTGACGTCTGTTCGGTGGACATCACCTCGACTGTTAGTTCAACCCCCCCCCCACCTTCCTCTCCCACCTCCTCTGCTTGCACTCGTGTGTTCTCAGCTGCGGTTGCAAATGATGAACAGTTTTCCCCTTTGTCCACAATTAATAACCTCGGTCGCTAGGTACGGATACGATGCGCCCATTCCTCCTGCAACGAGTACGATCTATGCGTCCAGTGCTTCGCTAAGGGCGAGGCGAGTAGCAACCACCAGCCTGCTTCACATCCTTACCGCGTGATCGAACAAAATTCTTTCCCGATATACGATGAGGACTGGGGTGCAGATGAGGAACTACTACTTCTCGAGGGCTGCGAGATATATGGACTCGGCTCCTGGGCAGACATCGCAGATCACATCGGCGGGTATCGCACCAAAGACGAAGTTCGCGATCATTACGAGAAGGTCTACATTGAATCCTCACGATTCCCACTTCCGGAACGATGTAGCCCTCAGGATACATCGTTGGCCATGGCGACCACTAGGGAAGATTTCCAGGCTCGGAAGAAGCGACGAATCGAGGAACGAAAAGAGGCCATCAAGAACGCCCCGGCGCCCCCTCCCAAGACGAAACCTACGGCCAGTGTCCCTTCCTGTCACGAGATCCAGGGTTATATGCCGGGACGGTTGGAGTTCGAGACAGAACACGCAAACGAGGCAGAAGAGGCTGTTCAGCTCATGCAATTCGACCCGGGCGACGGCATCAACCCCAACACCGGCCAGCTCGAGCCCGAGATGGACCTGAAGCTGACAGTCATGGACATCTACAACGCCAGACTTACACAGCGTGTCGAGAGGAAGAAGGTCATCTTTGAGCACAACCTGCTTGACTATCGGGAAAATACAAAACTCGACAAGAAGAGATCCAAAGAAGAAAGGGATATCCTCAACAAGGCAAAGCCATTCGCGCGGATGATGAACCACAAGGACTTTGAGGATTTGAATCATGGTCTCATTGATGAGCTGAATCTACGTACGGCTATTGCACAGCTGCAGGAGTGGCGGAATCTGGGAATCGGCAGTCTCCGCAGCGGGGAGAAATATGAACACGAGAAGGCCCAGCGATTACAGAAACAGATTCCCATGGGCTCAATGGATCGCGAACGGCTGGCAGTGCAGCAACGGAACAAGCCACAGCCACCTCCCGATCCACCAAGCGGAGCCTCACTTCTCGTTGCACCGGAGCTACCAATTCGAATCGCGACCAAGAGTGGTGGGATAAACGGTATAGTCAACGGGGAGACCAAGCTCACCAATGGCGATCATGCCAACGGCGTGAATGGGGCCATCGTGGTGAACGGCGTGGAACCGAAGCCGAAACACATGCCGCAGCCCATCTCTGGTGTCCCCCCATTGCCTATGAGCCAGGAGAGCGCGCCCGATGCTCATCTTCTCACGCCCGAGGAGATCAAGTTATGTGAAGTGTGCCGCCTGCAGCCGAAGCCGTGGCTGATGATGAAGGGCGAGATTATCAGGGAAGCCACCAAGGGCAACGGATCGCTCAAGAAGAAGCAGGTGAAGGAGATCTGCAAGGTGGACTCGCGGAAGGGTGCCATGATATTCGACTGCATGGTTGCGTGGGGATTCATAGGCAAGGCTTGAGAGTCCTAATAAACAAAGTCTGAGGTAGTATTATTGTATGCAGGGCGTATGTCTCGTTATACATAACATCCCAGGAAATTAATGGATACAATGCAACAGTCGAATTATGAGCGATTTCTTTCGGGGGCATGTTTCGTATGCCGGTTGAATGGGTGCATTGTGATGACGGATGCGATTTACAGGTCTGCGCTCGAGCGGCGCTGCCATGAAAGAATGGCCTGAGCAAGTGCCTGAATTGTGTCGCGGTAGGATAACATGGCCAACAGTCAGTACCTGGCGTGTATATGGAAAGTGCCATTTTGGTAAAGACGACAGTGGTGTTGCTGAACACAAGAGGGCCAGCCAGTCCAGCTCTGGTGGTGTGAATCATGCCAACAAGAGTTCCAAAAGCGGAAAGGTGATATTAATATATCAATAACGTAGTTAGCAGCCCCTGCAGTTTAGTTGGGGCTGATGTCTAAGAGAAGAATGTTGAAACGTAACGATATCGAAGAAACCCCGCCTCAGAACGCCATGCTGATAATGTCCCTCTTTTTTTTTTTTTTTTTTTAAAGTATACGGTTTGCCGAACGTATTGGTGAAACGAAGCATCCATGTTTCATGCACCGTGAGATGCGTATGTGTGTCATTTCAGAAGACAACACGTACCGCCGTCAGTCTGGGGATTTCACGTTGATGACGCGCCTCTTCATGCCCCACCAGGCTTTGCAGAAGAGACAGCGCCGCCGGACTTGAGAGGTGAGTTGGACGCCTGGCAGACAACCCCTTCTAAGGACTGGCCGGGCGGCGACCTTTGTGAGTTGGTGCTTCTGGCCGTGGCCTAGACTGAAGAGGCCAGAGTCGTGGTCAGCCTCTCACCAATCCACAGCCCAGCCGTTCTCCTCTAGAAACTCCGCGCAGGCAGCCCGAAGATCGAGGTTGGGCCGCAGATCGGAGACTTCGAGGTGCTCGCGCGTGATGGGGTCTGTTTTGGACCTCTTGAGGTGTTCCATGAGCGACGCCCTCTCGTAAGACTTTCCTGTCTTTGTCATGACCGGATCGACCATGATCCCGAATGAAATATCGTCGATGGCCCAGTCTGGCACTTCCCGTCGTTTGCCCTGCTCGCCGCGTGCCAGGCAGAACGTGCCCCTCAGCGTTTCTATCTTGGCGGCCCACTCGTCCTGGATATCTCGCAGCTCCGCCTCATCCGTGGCCGTGCGGATAGCGGCGTCGCGCTCATTCTCCATCAGTTCGACAAGCTCCCTCTCTAGTTCAGATCTCTCCCGCAGGCGTCGGCGCTCCTTATCCTCCCAACGCTCCTTCTTGCACCGCAAGACGAGTTTGGTCACCGAGCCTAGCGACTTGAGGCCGTCCTCGGAGTGGGAGTAGAGCTCATAGGCGTGCTGGGCGCTCTGCAGAGCGTTGTCGAAGTCCTTCAGCTCCAGCTGGGCCTCAGCCCTATAAAAAATGGCTTTCATGTTGTCGGGGGACAAGGAAAGGCATGTCTGGCAGTCAGCGATGGCATCCTCCCACCGCCCGAGCTTGCATCGCGCCATGGCGCGGTTGGTGTAGAGTTTTGGGTCCTTGGGGTCGGCGACGATCCTGACCATTCTTTGTGTCAGCATGAGGTGACCATGAAAGTGCGGAGATTGATCAGGCCCTACGCTTGAGAGTAGAGTCCCTCTGCACCGGCATATTGACCCTTGAGGAACAGCCTATTCCCCTGCTCCTTGAAATGTATCGCGTCCTGCACGGCCATAATGAATATGCTTATCTATAAATCAATCCACGTCCACGAGACGCCTTCCAACTACCTTCACGGCCCCTCTGATTAGAATCAAACGGTGGAGGAGATGACTGGGAACGAGACCAGGCTGCGGCAGGTAGTCAATGCTTCTGCTGTGAGTGTTCTAGGTGATTCTCATGCGGTGCAAGCTACTATGAGAGGATAATGGGGCAAGAGAAGGTCGGGTGAGTTTTAGGTAGAAAGGCAAAAGGTTGTTGCTTTTAAAAAGCGAAGGGTGAGGGTGAGGTTCCTGGTTGGGACTGCAAGGACGCTTCCTAAGGCGAGGCCGCTCGGAAGGCGTGGCTTCTAGTGCAGCACCCCCTGGAGACGTATACAGTACCCGGTTCTCGGAGGTGACTTTGTACCCGGATGTACCAGCTTTCTGATCACGGGCCCTATGACTTGCAGAACAAGCTAAGAGTAGACCGTAAAAGAAATTGTAAGTACTATTAAAGATGGAAATCATTTTCACAGGTCGAGAACAAGACATACTTGATTAAAATTGAACATTTGAAACGAGGTATATGGTCGCTCTTTGGAGGTATCGACTTGTCAAGGTAGCACACAGAGTACACAGTACATAGAAGCATGGGGAGCCCTAGATCCCCACTATTGCAGGGCAAGACCTGGGCGTCAACAACCCCGCCTCAGACAGGGTGTTATTGTAGTTCCTGCTTACGATTTGTAACTCGGGCGAACATTCTGGAATCCGCCCTGGAAAAAAGACACCATGTGATCACTTACAGGTGCTGCACGTCTGCAGAATTTCATTTACCGAGATGCCGGAGAAGGATGTCTGCATGAAGGAGAAACTTCGATCACTTGTTTTCATGTGCATAATTAACATTTGTGCAACCCCCTGGTTGATATCGCGATGGCTCGAACCCCTTGCAGTTCCTTATTGCTACGTCAGTGGTGTCAGTCCCCTAATATTTGGACCCTGCATGCCCCGTTTGGCGGGGAGTACAGCACTTGCCATGCACCCCCTTGGCCACGCCAATGGGATGAGATTACGGCTTGCTGGACAGTTTGATAGCACTAAGATGGCAAGGTGGCCTGATGCATGGAGTGCTTTGTACTCAGGCTGGTAATGCCACAAAGAAACAAACAAAAAACCCTGCAAGTGCCCATCATGTCTGACATGGGGTGTCCGGGATGATATGAGACTGGCTGTGAAGTATAGAGTCCTCTATCCGGCACATCTTAATCGATTTTTTTTTTATCTAGATGCCCATGTATGCAACTAAGACATTCTCTATATTCAAGATTTCACAAGTTATACTTGAGCAAATATTGTATACATGTGTTTAGCACTTTTCTCATTATTTCTTCTATAGTAGATTAAGGATAAACATGATGCAAACTCCTTTCCGTGCCCCTTCTGTTATACACATCAACTACATCATTGCTAGGTGATATCAGGAAATTGTGCTTTGAGTAGTCGGGAGTTATCCATACAAGAATAACTTTTGGTTTTTGGTGCTTTCCCACAAACAAAGAAGGGGGCTGCAATATTCTCTTCGTTTGGAATGTATCAAACTCAAGAACAAGTAGAACTTTACTCTCCGTGTGAATTAACTTATCGAAATTCTAGAGATTCAATATTGTGAAAAGTATGCGCCTGGTTGTCTCTAATTCCACTGTTGCCAAGATGCTGAACTGTCAACCATTGAAGTGCATCCTAGAGAAGAGCTGATTGCTCTGGCTACTTGAACTTAGAGGGCCTTGGTCAAGATATACAGAGAAGAGGGGGGGGGGGAGGGGGACTGGACGAAGCATCCCTTAACAACTTTTCAGGTATGAGCCAGGAGGCGACTCATCGCCCTCAGCAAGCGGCTAGTCTCACCATGCCAGCGATTACCACCCAGAGGCCACCATCTGGGCCCGGTTCTAGCTAATATACTTCATAGGCCTGGCGGTAGAGAGCCGGAGCCGCCTTGCCAAGTTTTAAAAGCTGTACGCTATTATTGAGGGTTTAACTCACGGTGGCACGGCCTGCCTGCTGAGGGACCACAGGCCCGGGAGACATGTGTTCTGAGCAGAGTAAATTTCAGAAACCCGAAGCTTATGACATTGCATCCACTCTTTGCAATTACTAGGAGTGTGATTCATAAAATAGCACATGCATTTTTCTCTGCGCGGCTGCGCCTGCCTGTACCCACAGAGAATGTCATTGGGATAGCAAAGATCACATATGTGAATATGACAGCTTAAAAAAAAAAGAGAAAAAAAAATAACCACTTCCAGTGACTGGAGGTGCACGAATGGTCTATATAGCTGTCAGATGCAGTCTCTCCACATCCCAAGCTCTCAGAGCCCACCGCTCACAGCAAGGACTGATAGGACTTCGCGTAGGGCTATAAACAGGGCGACTATGGGATAAGCAAGTAGCTCCACCTTTTTGATGTATACTGTTCTTCATTTGCCTCTAGAGGAATTCAACAAAGATATCAATGAGATGAATCGACCAAGCTATGAGTATTAGTAAAGTTCATATAAAGTTTACATATCAAAGTATGGCTTCTGAAAATCACGCAGAATCCCAAAGCATCTCTTACATGTATGTTTTAATAAGGGATATGTATTTTTTGAAATTCAGTGTACATAGCATATATTATTAAGGCATATCACAAGCAGGTAGCGCAGCTCTATGCAGTGCTAATGGGAAGCCTATTATCTAGGATTCACAGTACTAGCAATTGGAGGACAGGTCACTGTTGGACTGGTGCGTAGAGGACGGGAAAAGGCGCGGCTCAGCTGATTGTAGAAGTGTTACACCTCTCGTATCTGCAACCTCGTCGATAGTATCGAGGACGAGAATTGCACATTTAGCCGCACACCGTCACAAGCGAAGGCATCTGAAGGGTGGGCTTTTGAACACTAGAGTAATGGCCTTCAGATATCCAAGGATAGCAGGGCATTCTCTTCACTCCTGCTGAATTATCTACATGCTTAGTGAGCTCTTAGTCACTGCCCGTGCGTATGTGCGATCAGGAATAGCTATTATTTCTGGGTCCACTATCTGCAGAAGATGCCACTCAACATTTTGATTTGGCTAGTCTGATTCAACACTGCGTATGTCTACAAGGATTCTGAGGCTGAGATTCGGGGACGACCAAGTAGGTGCAAGAACATGCAATATGCAGTACGTTTCTGGGAAGGTCGTCCAGACTGGCGACTGGAAAAGTAATGCTGCAGATGTCGGGATCACGAGCTAGGGCTAGCCCTGCCTAATCAGGTCTCTTTTCAGCCGCAGAGAGCGGGCATAGTGAGTAGCTCTCTTGGTGCTTCTAGAGGTCGCTTTGTTGTTTTCTTTCATCGATATATATATGTAATGTTGGGTGTGGGAGGCTGTCTATGTTGAGGATGCGCTACAGAAAGGAGAGGAGGGAAGAAAAGAGAAAAGCCAGCCAGATTACTGAGGCTATCTACGAAAGGCTGCGGGGCATGTGCCTGTCAGGCACGCATAGGTCTCATAATGGGCACCTTGGGTTCGTTGAACATGAGCTGCTGTTAAGTCCTGCGCATAGAACTGAGAGGGGGGTAAGAACATCAAGTGACCACGGAGTAAAGGTGGTTCAAATGACTTGGCATCGATGCGAACCACGGGTCCCAGCGAGGCTCGGGGTTCCTGCGGCTCTTTTGTGCGCCCGTATTGCTTGAAAGCTGATTAAGGCCAACCTGCTTTTCCCAGAGCCTCCTGCGACGTAGTTGCAAATGTTGAACTGATCGTCAATTCACAATAACACAGACCGACATGCTTACTTCATTTATACCATATTCTTACGTGTACTGTCACATGCAGCGCACTATTGATGCCTAACTTCCCACCACAGTTGGCACGAAAAGATTTTTCTGACGTGTCATTCTTAAAATCTTTTTTCAGGGTTTTCAGTCCTAGTTGGTGTAGCTCGGTATGAAGTAGGCGTTGAGGTGGGGTTCCGAGTCCTAAATCGCATGGTCGTAGGTGCAATGCATTTCATGTATATCATGAATTAGTCCGTACAAGGCCAACTGGTGCCGCCTAACTGTACCTGGAGTTCATATGTAAATTGATGCTTACCCCTGTGCCACCTGTTACTCAACTCCGACATACTCTTCACATATCGAAACATTGACATCGTTCATCTTCCCAATTTGAACGCCAGCTGAGTTTAAAGAAGCATTGATTCAGCAACGTTACGCTCCATTCTCCGCTGCCATGAGTGAAGTATACAAAACTCCAGAAGTCTCATGTACGCACTTGAGCAGCGGCTCCGCGAAGAATTTTCCACCCCAAGGCAAATATTCCCTTTTGTTAGTTCACGTCTTCCTTACCTACTTAGTAGGCAGTGAAGAAGCTGCCATCTTGAGAGAGTTGGTATCATAAACTTCGTTTGTTACGGTTCTTCATCCCGAGTTCGAATATACAAATCCTCGAAATGTCTGCAACGTCGGATACCGCGGAAGGCGCTGAGCTTGGCAACGGAGATGGTAGTAAGGGATCCCGGAAAACTCCTTGGGGGACTGAGCCTGCTGAGAATAGTCAGGAATTTGTGAAGTACCTTTCATTTGGTAGGTTGACTCCCGGCACGCACGTCAAGATATGTACGACCAAGGCAATGTCTTACATGACGTTTCGAGTCAATAGACAGTACGCCTTTGTTGGATATTGACAACAAATACTGTGGCATTTGGCCCGAAGACCCAGAGCAAGGTTTTACTCACCACGCCTCTTTCGGTGACAATGGAACCACGGCAAGTGTCTCGCGTTATGGAGATATAATGCAAGTTACTCAATTCCTGGGGTGCGGCCGTTCCGGCGTCTTCTCCATGGATCAAACAGAAACCTTTGAGCCTTACTTCGTTGTTCAGAGAGCTTGCGATCTTGAAGACCTCTCGAAGTCACTCTTCCGGAATTATTCGTATGGCTTGACCATGTTCGCATGGCCCAGTCTGTACCCGCAAGCGGTCAAATGGGTCAATTGGAAATGGCCACGATATGAATGGAAAACAGAAAAGATGGATATCACCTTCCAGTACTATGTACGCGAAGGAGTTGTGCTACACCAACTTCTGTTCAAGAGCATCTGTGATGAGCCGGTGTCTCTTGACCTTGGACTGGATGGCGCAATGCACATACGAGATCTCGATTGCTTGTCTCAGTCCAAAGGGATGAAAAAAGACCCAACACTTGAAATGTTAGGTCCTAATGAATACGGCCGCGTAAATCTCCTGCATCCTGCAGCATCAGATGCAAAGGAGTCCATGCGGGGTCAGATCGCGGCCGTGATCGACGTCTTCGTCGATGGCTGGAGAACAAAAATACCCACGGGCCAACTCTGCGACTTGGAACCACTGGGAAGAGGCTGTACCAGAGAAATCATTGCCGCCTATAGGTTGAGTCTCATTCCGAATCATCCCGGTGAAGAAAATTCTTGGCAAGACTTCATAATACCCGCCGAACAAGCCAATGTGAGCCAATTCATTCAGAATGAACTTGACGAGGGAACGAGCAGCATGTGCTTGGCCGCCTTGAACCTACCGCTGGTTGAACAGACGACGCAAGACAAAGGGAAAACAACGGCCGCAAAAGACCTTGACAACGAGTCCAGCCCCCAATCAAAATCAAACCATCATGACGGGAAGTCGGCACCGGGTGAAACGGGAAAAGGCAACCCTGAGCTGCAGAAGATTCGGTATTTGGCGAGTCGACATCTGGAGCACATCCTGTCTGTTTGTACTATACCAATCCTGGATCCGCAGAAGCCGCCTGAGGATACACCAGTGGCTTTGACCTGTGGTGACATGTCAGGTCATCGAGTCTGCACATCAGCTAGCTTGTAAGTTCGACAGAAGACCCTTTCAGTCCTCACTCATTCCTACGTACAACAAGTGCTGACAACAGGCCGGGCTTCCAGTTATGCTTTTCAATTTCTGATCGAAATCGAACGCCAATTGTGCGCGGCGCCACGAGAATGTGGCAAAGACAGTGTCACAAATTACATTGATTCGCTTAGGGAAAGGATCAGAAAGACATGCGAAAGACACATCATTTGGCTCGAGCGGGTGTGGAAAGATCCCGACCCAAAACTATCCGCCTCGGGCTGCTTCGCAGCCAACTACTGGGTAACAGGTTCAGAGATGCCCTCGGACAGCGAAACCTGGCAGCCGCCCAATTCTGTAACAGACACAGCGTTCCAGATTCTGAAGATCACCGAGTATGCCAGCACGTATACTGGCGATGATAGGATGAGGTTTGTCCAGCCGCTTTTGACTAAGGTGTTTTTCGCTTGGCTGCATGACCTTGATAGGCTGGATTACCGAGATAAATTCGCATGGCCCCGTGCGAAACAAGATGGTGTCGACGTATTTCAGCTTGGAGACCATTTTTGGGTCTGGAAGGCGCTTAAAGCTATGGAAGACCAGCGGATGTGGTCAGAGTTGCCATTACCCGAAGAATCCACCCTGAATTCCGACAGGTGGTACGACAAAACCGACGCCGGAATAGAACAGCGAGCTCGAAGGGAGAAATTTAGACAACGGATAGGATGGCCTAGCGAGGACGTGCTTAAGGACGCATTGTTGTCTGTTGGCGGCAGTGAAACAACTTCGCCGGAACTTCGAAAGCTCTATGACAGCTTCTACTTGATCACGAGGCGACTTGCTCCCAGCGAAGTTCAACGCGGCGTGTTGCAGCGCTTTACGACTGTGAACGATGTCTCGGGCGTGGTAAGCTCCACCCATGTACTCGTTCACCCACAACTTGAAATACCATGTGGCTGGATGGTTAATCTAACACCAAAGCGGTTCGGCAGCGGATGCTAGCTGTCCATCGATCATCCAGAGAAACGCGATTTCTGCTACACGATCACGACTCTGCGCTCTTTCATGATCGACGCGGTTCCTTTTTTGCAGATGCATCTTCCAGAGCACTGTGGGAGAATACCATCAAGGCTCAGCCGTATCATCCAGCCAACGATAAATCTGGGTCCGAATGGTACACCGTGATGAGATATGCATTGAGCATCTTGATGGGAGCCAAAGGCAAATCTCTCAACAGTAAGGAGGCGAATCTCGCGGTGCGGGATTCATTCAAAACGCTCCTCGACTTTTTCAGCCACAATGGCTTTCTTGGGGATCAGTTGAGTGAGTTGGCGAGAGAACCGGTCCTTTTTGACGAGGAGCACGACCGAGACTCGTTCTTTCACGCAAGTTTTGAGGTCGTGTACGTGCTTGTTACACACGCCAGATGTATCCAGCCAGCACCAGAGGACAAGAAAGACGCAGAGACACCTATCGTGGCGCCAGATGCTTTATCAGAGATACTTCGACGCGTCGACGACATTACCTCTACGCTCACAGAGCAGCCGGAAGCACTTGGCGCCATTCAGCGCAGATGGGCCACCAGAGTCATGGAAGAGAGGATGCCGTTCAACAACCACGTTGTATCAAGCAATGTTTGCTCGATCGAGGAAGAATGGTTGTATAACTATCCGGAATTCTTGTCAGCTTCAAAAGTCGAACTCGGACCACTTCTTGAGTCACATTGGCCGATGATACACGACAGCACAAGGATTACGAACCGCGGACTAGTTGATCTCACGGAAACCAAGGATTCCAACAAGGAACTCAAATGGCGCAACGACAAGGCTTCACGCGCAATGGTTGTCGATGCGAAGAAGCACAAGCAGTATGGCAAACCACGCAGACACAAGCCTGATTTGGCCACCCACTCCCGATTCAACAAATTGCACAACAAGGACCTATGGAATGTGCTTCGAGAGCCCCGAAGAGCTCGAGATGCTAAGAAGCGTTTTATATGGATGCCCAGTGCCAACTGTGCAACAGCTGCACTATGCTGGGCCGCAAGCGCTTCCGAGGCTGAGAAGCAGGCCATCTCTCTCTTCTTTGATCGCCACTCTCAGTGCGAGAAAGTCATCCGAGATGATACGAGCTTAGCTCTGAATGAATGGAATTCAGAGCTGCATCTGAGCTTTTACTGTCTGGTGGATAAGGACTACAATTGGGAAGATTGCTCTATCCTGGGCACTGCCCGTGCTGAATTTCCTGGGATATCCAAGATGCGATGTCGCGTTTCCATGGGCTACCGCTTCAACGGTGATCTGTTCGACCGTTACTGGACCTGTCACTTTCTCGAACCTCGATCTGAACTGTCCTCATCAATTTCGAAAGTTGACCGCAAATCTGTCTTCCCTCAATTTGAAAATGATGAGAAAAGATTCAAGCCGTCGTGGCAGAGGAGGGTCCTGGAACTTGTGCTACTTGAGCGAATGCTGGACAAGATTTTGGAAAGCACTAGGTCCGTCCTAGACGAAATTGAAAAGCCCCTGAAGTCCAATGACGATAAAAGAGACCTCTCACCATCGGGCACCTGGACCTTGGGGCTTCAGTGCGTGAATACACTTCATGTTATCGACAATGACCTGACATCGACTCTTGAAATGCTCGAAGAATGGGATGACAGAGCAAAGGATCACGGTCAAGAGAAACCCCGGTGGACGCTGAATGACGAGAACAAATACCGAAGGAGAATTCGGGAAGCACAAGCCTCAATAGGCAGGCGGCGGAGTGAGATTCAAAAACAGAGAGAAAAGTCGCAAAGCCTTCAAAAGCGCTTCACGGACGAACAGAAAGCACTCAGCGAAGCACAGGAGAAAAAGCGTTCTGCCCGCGAGGCGCATTCTCAGAGGAATATTCGATGGTTCACCTATGTTACCATTGTGTTCGCGCCCCTGTCCTTCGCAGAGGGCTTCTACAGCATGGGAGGCGTTCCGGCCTCTGAACTGACCCGATCACTGGCTATATTTTCCGTGGCCGCTCTTTCCATCACCCTTGTCCTGCTCGTTGCCACGATCAAGACTTTCTCTGTCCTGGAAGAAATACGGAATCATTCCATGGAATCTGGCCGTGATAATAATACAAGTCGTGGTGTCCGGGGCCTGTTGACTGAGCTGCACTTGCCTTCCACAAAGCGATCGAAGGTACAGATGGATGAAGAGGCTGGCACGCCGAGGGACTACCATAGCCAATTGACAACGCCTTCTCCGCAACTATTGAGAAGGTTCTTTGAGGAGGATGATGAAGGTAGGGCGATCTCAAAGCAAACAAGGAAGCAAACTGCTCGGGAAGAATCATTAACGTTACAAAAAGGTTGGTATCTATATAGATAGGTACTTGTTCAACGAGTCTGGAGGTATGCGCTGTATTTTGTGGATGGCTGGCTTTGGTTTGTTTTCATCATAACCTCTTACAAGTATTACCCATTTGTGCCAGCTCAGTCCTGGCCAAAAGTAAGTCATAGGAGGTTCTAGGTATACCAACTTGGAGGGGGCTTTGAGAACCAAATTCGAACATCCCCCGAGACGATGGAACGGTGACATGGTGAAACCCATCTTACATAAGCCAGCAAGGCTGCACACTTCCAGCCCCTCCGTCTCGCACACGCTAGTCCTCTTCTCCTTCCCCTCTCAACAAACACACTCGTCTCGCTCCTTCTGCCAAACAAACTGGTCCAACCCTCATAGGCCCAGTTCGGTACTGGAATTGAGGCTATCGTGACTCACGCTTCCTTGATATCACATTCTTTTTGAACATTAGCTGCAGCGCAACTAGAGATAACACCCCCGCTACTAGACATCGCATACTATTATTCCACAGCTATATAAATACAGCAAAACTTCAGCCGACCCCTATTCGACCAGCATCAAGAACTGGCAACTCGTTTCTCGAGGTGAAATATCTGACATCCACTGATCTAGAGAGAAGGGACGCCGCAGCAGCCTCAAAAGATGGCTACTCAGAAAGTAAATCCTTCCTTCACCTCGATCCAGACTGGCAACGAAGCTCTAAGCAGGGAAATCCACGCCCTTGCGTCACGACAACAGACGCCAGCCCAGCCCCACACCAACAACGACGACGACGACAACGGGGACAGAGACGGCGAAGAGGAGCTCAAAGAGCTTCTTCGTAAGCTCTACAACAGTATATGTGATTTCCGCGTCTTTCGACGTGCCACATTAACGTCTGACAAGAAGATCATCGCCACGTGGACAAGCTTCCTGGACCCGATCAGGTCTCTCGCCGAGATTCAGCCCGATGGGATCATGATCGCAGCCCGCATGGTCCTCTACCTTGCCACTGCCTTTGAGCGGAACCAGCATCTCGCAGACGTTTTCCCCGACTCGGCGCCTAGCGCGAAGCTGATTGAGTACCGCTTTGCTTTTCTGCTCGCCCTGGATGATGCGCTCCTAGCCTTCCTCACTGCACTATGGGATCGGAGTGGACATCGCGCGACCTTCAAGTGGGTCTTCACTGCGCATCCGGTCGAGCAAACATACCATTCGTGCCTCCTGCCAGAAGACATCAGGAACGACGAGTCCGCTCTCCAAGAATATCATGAGCGGAAGAAGAGGGAGCGAATCAACACCGCATGCCTGACGAGGCTGCATGAGTTGACGCCTGCCAATGGTGTTTTCGGCGGACGACTGTGGGAACGAGCACATGGCGACACGCGAAACGTCACCCGCCATCTAGAAGCCACTCGGTGGAAGTTCTACAACGACAAAAAAGGGCGGCAGTTACTGGGGTGGCAGTACATTGGCGACGACGGACCAGTCAAAAAGAATTACGAGTACGAGGTGTTCGAGGAAGGGATCTTGCCTCGGGTGTATGAGCCGTGCGCACGGCCTATATTTCGACGATCTCGACAATTCATATTGGATACCCGAAGAATCTCAGAGCAGGTTCGCTTCGATGAACATCGAGTCTCGGCCCGGAGCATGCTGGCAAGACGCCTCCCCGTCGAGCTACAAGACGAGATCCTGAGATATTTGGACGCGGAAAGGCCGCCCGAGCACCTGTATTACAACAAGCTAGACCTCTCAAGCGTGTACCAGCCCTTTCCGGACATCAGCGGCAAAAGCTGTGATGAATGTCGTCACCGCAGCAACGAGGGCCCGGACAAAATCGCCAAGTCAACATGCCCTCTCAAAAGCATCACGATTTGGAATACAGCCCTGCGTGTATTCCACACGCTGCACGCTCTGGACTCAAAGAGATGGGGCCTCTGTGTGCATAAAAGCTGCGAAGGTCACCACCATGCTTCGTCATGGCACCTACAAGAGGGCCTGGGAAACCATCTCGACGAAATCGTGGACGATCGCTGCGGGCCGGGTAGCGCGTACATCGACATCAATCTAGGTCCCACGATGGATGAGCTATATGCACTCTCGCTTGAGACGGAGAAGAACGTTCATAGGAAGGCCGCGTTGCCGTGGGACCTTGTGCCGGGGCATCATGAAGTGAGGGAGGCACAGTGGGTGAACGTCGGAGGATTAGGACTACTGATGCGGTGTCGCGCGGCTGGGCCCCCGTCCTCGAGCCCGACACAACTTGCTAGCTGGATTCTTGGACGTACGAGACAACAAGAAGACAGAGCGCTGGAAGGTCTAACAGCACTTGAAAGCTGAGACTCGGGCAAACAGATAAATAGATGGACCAAGCATCGCGCTTCGGCCTGCTGCTTCTTCATATGCATATGAATCAGTCATCACACACCGGGTTGGCCGGGAATTAAGCAAGCTCACCCCCCCACCCCTCCCATATTTCCATTCGGAGAAGTTGCCACAACCCATCACCCAACAGAGCACCCGAGAACTTTCTCTTTCCCCTCTGACCATGAGCCACCTTCTCGTGAAGCCTCTGCGCCTCTGCGTCCTCCAGGTTACGTCAAGCATGTCTACAACCAAGCCGCCACTGAAGTCCATGGTTGACATGCTCCGGACCCGTCTTGACCGAGCCAACCCCGCAATCGCTATGGCCGCACATAACCCACTCGCAGCCAAGCTCGCCGCCGAAGCAGGATACGGCGCCGTCTGGGTCAGCGGTTTCGAGCTATCAGCATCGCACGCCGTGCCGGACGCGAGCATCCTGTCCATGGCCCACCACCTGGAGGTCACGCGGGCCATGCGGCAGGCCGTGCAGGACCGCATCCCCCTGGTCGTCGACATGGACACCGGTTTCGGCAATGCAGTGAGCGTGGCCTACGCCGTCCCGCAGTTTGCTGCCGCGGGCGCCGCCGCCGTCGTCCTCGAGGACAAGACGTTCCCCAAAGACAGCAGCCTGCGCGTCGGCGGGCGGCAGGTGCTGGTGCCGGCCGAGGAGTTCCAGGGTAAGATCAGGGCGGCCAAGGACGCGGCAGATGTGCTGGTCGTCGCGAGAACCGAGGCGCTCATCGCGGGCCTGGGGCAGGAAGAGGCTATCAGGCGTGGGTTGGCATATGCCGAGGCAGGTGCCGACGCGGTGCTGATACATAGCAAGCAGAAGACACCAGAGGAGATCTTGTCTTTCTGCCGGGCCTGGCCTGACGGTCAGGTGCCGCTGGTGCTTGTCCCCACGAGTTACCCCCAGTTGTCCTTCCGTGAGGTTGGCGATTTGAACAGGGTGGGCCTGATTATCTGTGGCAACCATGCCGTTCGGGCTGCTGTGTCTGCCATGAAGCGTGTCTTTGCTCAGATTTTAGACGAGGGAGGGCTGGCTGGCGTTGAAGGTGAAATCGCGCCGGTGTCGGACATTTTTGATCTTCAGGGGGACGCTCACATGCGTGACCTCGAGAAGTCCTATTTGCGTTGAGACTTTCCGAGAAAGGTCAAGTAATGGTCGGTCCCTGACACTATTTTCCGTCTGAGTTTTCGAGCTTCGTGGTAAGAGTCTCGAGTCCACGACGGCTGGATAGACAGATGGATGCGGCGTTGGCCGACACTGTTGCTGGAGGCTCTCGTTAAGATTCAATACACAAGTGTTCATATGCGAGGGCAAAAAAGCTCATATTGCGATGCGCCGAAGAGAGAAGAAAGGAGAAAAAGCCACAAGGCCGACTTATCTGAGGCTATTAACAGGCCTGGCTGTTGGCTGGCTAGCGGGGCCGTGCATGGCCCAGGGCCAGTGAGTCACTGGCCCTCGCACAGTTCATGTATTGTTGCTGTGTTTTCAATGTGTCATATATTGCTGCAAATGGAAGGCTGGACGTAGTGAAATGCAATAGGGCACGGGTCTCGAATAAGGAGTCTGATCACCAATTTATGTACTCGAGGTATATATTGAAACATGATGTCTTCTCCTTCGTCATTGGGGTACCTTCTGCTGTTCGCTGAACTTCTCTGTCTGCTTCAGCTCCTGGAGCATAAAACTAAGATATTGCGTGTAATGTATGATTTCCCGAGGCGATAACGTGAACTTCGTGTTCAGAACCTGCAACTTGTCGCCATCCTTGAATGGGCTTATAACCCGCACGCGCTATATCCACTACTTAGCATAGTGAAAGCAGGATTGGTGAGCTTGCTTGATGATAGAAATATAATGCTTACTATTCTGAGGAATATTCTCAATAGGTTCTCATCGCCCCTTATTGCGAACCACTTTATGATAATTTCCGGATTCGACTTTCTTACAAAGCAATCAGCGATATCCAAAAGCAGCGTCTTGTAGTCCTCTACCCCGTGTGGAGGAACGTCCACTGCTTTGGCTTTGGAAGGATCATAAGCATGCGCCACTTCACTGACGATGTCATTGTAGCGGAGAGAAGCTTTCCGGAATTGTCCTGCAACCTGTAATTTCCGTTCCCAGGCCTGTCCAGGGGTTAGGCTTGTGACTTGAGCCTCCGTGAGGCTGGGTGGGAAGTTAGGAACACCAGCATCCATTGATAATTGACCAGCCTGAGAAAGAGGCTGCTGCTCAAGTAAATTCTCAATTTTCATGCTTCCATCGGTCGGAAGGGAGGAGAATAGACCATTGAGTCTATCAGCAAACGTCGACTCTGATCCACTGTCAAGTTCAGACGTTGGGACATCGAAAACGCTAAGGGTTGAGTCGCCCACGGTCGGCCGTTGAGCTGGACGAGCCAGAGAAACCCTGCGCTGGTTATGGGTCTCAAGGAGTAGAAGCTGCTGTTGATAATCCTGGAGCGCACGACCCTGTAACCGGTGTACATTGGACAGGAGGCTGCTCGCTCGAGGTCTCTGTGTCATTCCCATCTTGTCCTGGCCCGTTGCAGAGGCATTCGTGAGGTCCGTGATATCCCTGGTGTTGGGGGGCTCCGTTGCTCTCCGTATTGACTTTCGTGGTACAGCCGGCTCGTGTTTCTGGCGTGTATGCGTTCGAAGTGCCTGGTTTGACAGGAATGGAAGGTATTGGCAAGAAGGAAAGTCGCATCGGTACCTCCGGATGTGACCGAGCTCGTGGTCAATACGAAGCTTCTCTGACTCGAAGCCCGCCGTTGCTCGGGGGCAGAATCGTAGTCTGCATGTATAAGTAGAAGTGCGATAATCGTTCCTGAACTTCTCCAGCTCCTGCGAGGAGACGCCGGATATTTCTGGTTCGTGGAGAACGTAGTCGAGCAATCCTTGGTAGTGAGAAAGGAGGGCGGAAACGCAGTCAGAAGCTTTTGGCGGAGCTCTCATGTCATCATCGCCTTCTGCGGGACTATCGGCTGACAGGGCTTGTGCTGAAGTTAAGAAACATTAATAATTGCATAGATGGGCGGCGTTGTGCGTGTGACTGACCTTGCTCTTGTTTGAGGTCTTTCTCGAGTTGCTTCAGCGACCTGGCGCTCATCGCCGCCCGAACTAGTTCATAGACAATCTCTGACTTCTGCAAGTGCTGTAACCTCGGTTCTTTCAATGTGTCTTCCGTTTCCATGATGGGGCTTGGCAGTCCGAATATGCTGATCAGTCGTTCTGATAATAGGCAAAGTTGATTATGTAGAGTTGATGGGACGCCCAGGCTACAGCTTGTATCTGCCACACACAAGACATAGTCGGTCCAGTGTTCAACGGAGTATATCTGGATGCCGTATACTCCTTTGACCATCAGGCGATACGCCTGTTGGCGATCTTCTTCTACAAGCCTTAGGCTAGAAAGAAGGCAGGTGACAGAAGCGAGACAGTGTTGATGCAATGCAGCTTCTTCGTCAAGCACTAGGTTCGTCGAGTGGCCTTGAAGAAAACTGAGTGTAGACAAGCGTATCGTCAGCCTAAGTCATAGGGGCTAATATTTAGAAGTCTTAAGACTCACGATTTGACAGACACATGGATGAATGACAGCGTCTTGTCACTGCGTTCCTCAACCAATGACCTGCAGATGTCGACAACGTACTCAGGCGCCGGCAGCTCTACGTCAGTCTTGCCAGACGAGAACGCCAGAGCAGACAGTAGCTCGAATTTTTGCAAAGGACGCCTAGCGTAGGCGATCCAGCCGAGAATGCATTGAATATGTTTCTTGGAATTCGAGTCAAGAGGAGCCAAAATCTGGGCCAGGATTTTTTGGTAGCTGTCCAGAAGTGAGTTTATGCCTGGAATTAGGGGGGAGAAAAGGTTGACTCACAATTCGGATAGCTCCCTGGGTAACTGGTGAATAGATTCTTTCAGTTCATCGCCTCGGATGAAGACATTATTGCTGATGTAGTCTAGAACGAGACGGGCGTATAAGAACATGCCTGTATAGCGAAATGTGTTAGATTTTTATTTTCAATGCCCAATATAGAACATCCTCGTATCTTCCCCACTCCTACTCCCGGAACATTGTGCCGTTGCTATTCGATTATGAAAGCGTGCACAGTCGAAAGGACGGGGAGTGGACAAGGAAGGCTTAGTGGTAATAGACCAAGACTGTCACTCACCGTCTGCCTTCCGTGTGATTTGAAGACCTATTTCACGCATGTCTCCAGCATCCAACCCCAGCTGCTCTAATCTGGTATGCAAAAGCCTCAACCTCTGCATGGAGTATTCTTCGATCGCAGCGTTCAATGATTTTTTCTCCTCTGTGAGCGAGATATTTGGTTTCCTGCGGAAGGCTCGAGATATAGTTGCAGAGGGTCGGCTCGAGATGAGTACTTTGCACACCACCCTATCTGATGCAGAGGTTTATGAGATGAGCTGCTTCAAAAGACTAAGCAGTCGACCCTGAGAGTTGGGTGAATCTTCTCGAAGCTCATCCACGCCGTCTAGGACTATCCAGAAATAGGATCCTTGGGTCACATCCTCTGAAGAGCTCGTGAGGAGAGTCAGGAAAAGCTGCTCAAGTTGGGGTGACGTGGTTGACTGTTTCTTGAGAACATATTCGTCGTAGACGTGCCCTGTCAAAGTTGAGTCCTGACGTAGTAACTGTTCCAGAAGAGACTTGAGAAGTTGGTCATATTATAATGACTTGGGAGAAGTGTTCATGCAAAAGTGATAGAGCACTGTCGTGTGCACTGAAGTCTGCATGAACCTGATCAGTTGTGTTGATATTACGCTTTTCCCAGAACCTGCAGTGCCCGATAACCAGAGCGTGGGGGTTTCCAGCTTCCGCTGTAACCAGGACCGAATTTTGGCATTCTTGAGGACCCATCCACAGGTCCCCGAATACTTATTGCCATGGTCAGCAATTGACTCAAAAATAGCCAGTTGGTCGGAGTTGTCTATGCGTAGCCATGACTGAGCGGCACGGAATTTTCTGGCTGCCTGTTCCTTAGCGTCGTGGTCGATTTTCTCAAGGCTAGCTTTCTTCCACGCATCCAATCCTTGACGCATATCGCGTGCTTCTGCAATATCTCTGGCGTTCGCTTCTTTGTCGATTAGGTCCTCATGCCGTTTCATGTCATCTATTATGTTGTCAAATCGCCTTTGGAATCTGCCCCATGATGTACGGAATAAAAGTTTCCAGCCTGATGTGAAAGGTTTAGAATGAGATAGTTAAAGAGCAGGCGCTGGAGTGAGGATAAGCATCACATGCACCACTTACCACTCCGACTGACAAATTTATAGGCGTGCTTGTGGAATTCCAATACATCTGCATAGAATGCCGCAAGAGTTTCATAGAACTTCGTATCCCCATAGAAGGCGTCTCCAAGAATCTGAAATCGCGGCATCGACTCTGCAATCCTGCTGTACGCTCTGATGATCATATCAAATGCCTCCATGTATTCGCATGAGATCCGCAAGATGAGGGTGATCGGAGCCCAGATCCATGGCAAGACTTGCGTTCCATTGCAGAGAATGTCCACGACGCTGGAGTAATGCTCGAGTGCCGTAAAAAGCGGCATGAGGCGCCGCATGTTGCGCAGTGATTGTCTCGCAGCTAGCTGATTTTCGATATTGAGTGCTTCCTGTCGAACACTCTGCAAAGTGGAAGAATGAAAGTCTTTGGAATCTTGAGGAGCAATGGCTTTTTCCAGATTGTCGAAAGCGGTCCGCATCGTCTGCCGCACAGCGGCTGGTATAGGTTTGGTCAAAGGCATCTTGATTCTTCGATATGTGGTAGGTTAGTTTGTGACTGAGGGGCAGTCGACATGGCAGAGAGACGCCAGGACTTGGTTGAAGGATTACAGTAACAGCTAACAAATCAAGGACGGTGACGTGAGGACGCTACAGGCGTTGGGCATTGATATACCCGCATGGTAAGACACCACCCTCATAATCCTCTATACCTGGCAGAAGTGCAGGCAGGTGGCACATGCATAAGATAGTACGCAGGAGCTGACACAGCCTCATTCAAGCCTCCCCTCCGCGCCAAATTACAAGGGTTGCGAATCAACAAATGTAATATGTTGGCCAAGCCAGCTGATTTCTTGTCTACCCGTCTGACTTCTCTTCTCTTCCAAAATTCGTGTGCTATTTTTTTTTTTTTTTTCAGGCAGACTAGATTGATCCTGAAACCACCATAAGACCCTGCAGCACTCAGATATCTCTTGGAAGCCATTCCGGCTGAAAGCTAGAGATGGACCGGGACCACACGAACCACAATCCAAAACGTCGCCGCTTAGATGACGGACACGATATCTCTCCCTTCATTACCGGCATCGAGGATACTCAGCAATTTTCCAATCAGTCAAATGGCGACTGGGAGACGAGGGGCTATTTCTCGACGGGTATGGTTAACTATACCCATACTTGATCCACAGGAACCTTGCCAGCCAGAATCTGCTGACACACCGAACTATATCAATGTGGAAATAACAGCAAATAAGAGCATAGCACATCCAACTCCTCAGACGCTTCTTCATGTAAGTCTAGAACAAAAAAAGGATTCCGCCTTGAACCAATGCCAGACACCACATGCAATGCATCCAGGCCCTGCCTTCAATCCATTTTGGAATTCATTGCGATTGGGTCCTTCTGGACCTGCGGAGACTGGAGAAGTTTTGCAACCACCACAGCATTTCAACCAAGGTGTGGTTCAAGATGAAATGCGAACTTGTGTTCCATCATTGTGCGATGCCGTGGGCCCATGTCAAACATGGGAAGAGGAGAGAGTGTGCTTTGGAATAGTATGAAATTGCATCCTATGACCAGAGAGTGACTGGCGGTTGACCAGAGCACAACAGATTCAAAATATTGGAACGATGTTTCCAATCACACTCTATCAACCTCCCTCGACTCTTTGATGTTGACATAGATTCATCGAATCGTTTCGTCTCGAGAGACCGGAGTTGTGACATTCAGGGCCGCATTGTTTCAGAGCACGAACAAATGATCCAGGGTCTTCTGGATGAGAAGTCACTAGATCTTCACGTGTTTTGCACTTCGGGGGAATCACCAACATCGACCAAATCGGACTGTACGTTTACACAATGTCCATGCTCTCTAAGCATCGTGTTATTCGGAGCTTTGGGTCTTCTTGACGAGATTGGAAGCTGGCTACAGGAATATGGTATGTAATTCCTGGTCATTTCATTTATTCATTGCCCCTCCACCTTCGCTCCCATCGAGGTTCTTCCCTACTTTACGTATCGTCGTTGGCCCTTTCTTCAAGTTTTATTTCTCATCGGTCTCTTTCCTTTCCATATTCTATTGCTTGCTCTGACCCCCTCCTTCTTCCATTTGTCTTTTCAGCCTTTTCTTCTTCTTTTTTTTTGTTTTGTTTTAGTTCATTTTGAACCTTTTCGTCGTCCTTCTTTCTGTAGCAACGTTGTCGTTATGTTACAAGGCGTGAACAAATCTCTACGACCTTCTCAATGCACAACAGCAGATCATTTATGTGAATTGTGCTAAATTAATCGTACGTAGATATTTATCTTCAAGATCCCGTGAACGTCAGCGAACAGTATTCCGGGCTTCGTTATTGCAACCCTCACCGGCTATCATTTGAGGAGCCAGGGTCTTGTCCCCTGGTTCGCAAACTCTCAGCACAGAATTCGAGACTGGTAGGGTTTCAAGAAACTGGATACCAACCTGATCTTCTTGACCTTCTGAGCAACCATGCTCATTTGGAGGAAGCACCACAGCCAACGGCCGTGCGGACAAGCCTTAAAAAGTATTAAGTGTCTGGATGCTGAGAAGTAATGAAAGAAGTGCAGCTAACCCGACTGTGACTTAGACACCAGAGACAAGCCCTGACATTCATGGTGAAACGAGAGAGAGGTTGGGCATTTCAAGAAGACGGCGATATCTGGGAGGTGAGAGATGCTTCGCGAGGATTACAGTAAGCATTCTGAGCCTCTACTGAGCAAAGATGTAGGTGAACTGACTTTGAGAAAGCTTCCTAAACAAAATATCTGGCGCGGTCGAATACGAGGAGCCGCCGCCGTTTAGAGGGGGTATCGTGGCGGATCCGATGGGATTGGGCAAAACACTCACCATGATCTCACTCGCGGCAACTGACATCGATGATTCACATCACCCGGGCTATCATCCTTCTTTCAACGGATCAGATGATAAAGAGCCTGTCCCCGCGACTCTCATCATCATTCCACCGCCACGTGAGTACACATCAATCTGCCAACCTAGTGTGGCCGCAATTTGGAGCTTCGCGCGTCACGCCGTCTTAGGTGTAGCCCAGGGAACCTAAGCATTCCGCTGACAGTGAAGGACAGTTCTTGGTACTTGGCAGGAACAAATATCCGAGTAAGAGCTGAATGCCGGCCCTAATTATGGTGAAGCTCAGACTGATCATCTCCCAGCCACATGTTCGGTAGCATATTCGGGTTCAGGCTACATTATGGAAAGAACAGACTGCTCAATGTCCGAGACGCTCATGAAGTCAATGTTGTCTTGACGACGTACCATACGGTATCTGCAGAATGGAAGAGTCAGAAAAGTAAGAATGAGTCGGTCTTATTCTCGGCACACTGGAGGAGGATCATTCTGGATGAAGGTGAGACCTCACGTGCCGGTCTGGTCACGCTGAAAACAGCACCTCAGCTAATGAGCATGACTTGCAGCACACTTCATCCGCAACGATCACTCACAGATATCTCACGCTGTCTGCGATCTTGCGGCAACTTCGCGTTGGGCTGTGACCGGGACCCCAATTCAGGTGAGTGCGAGGCCTTCCGCACTATTGACGTTCTCTCCGAAGGGAATCCGACCTCTAAAACCAAAACAGAACCGTCTCGATGACCTGGCAAGCCTGCTGAAGTTCATACGAGCGTACCCTTACCACGATCTCAAACACTTCAAAACAGACATTTCCAACCCGTGGAAGTCTGGCGACGACGAAAAAGCCATCCAGCGCTTGGAATACTTATCAGCGTCTTTGGTGCTCCGACGGCCAAAGACCACAATATCTCTCCCACGCCGCCGAGATCTGCAATATCCGGTCGACTTCAGCAGACCGGAGAGAGAGGCATACGAAGCAATTCGAGGGCAAGCAATTACGAATATCGACGAAGCGCTTCAGTCAGGATCAGATACCTCGAAGGGCGTGGCCTACGTCAATGTTCTCCAGCAAATCGAGTCCCTGAGGCTCTTTTGCAATCTGGGACGACACTACCATATCAGACACGATCTCAGGCAACGTCTTAACGACAACTGGGAAGCCGTGGCACAACAGACATTCAACGCGCAACGCGAAATGGAACCAGTCTCCTGTTTGCATTGCTCGTCGAGCCTTGAAGTTACAGAGAGCTTATTGGACCTGACTGATGGCAAAGAAGAAGGCAGATTCTTCCGCTGCATGCAATTTTTCTGTGGCGAGTGCATTGGCAAGATCCAACGTTCCCGTCGCGAGGTTGCGTGCAGCCACAGTCCAACGTGCCCTGGAGCAGCTGTGACGCTCCTTGGTCAAGCCATTGAAGAGATTGCGTCTTTACCGACGCTATGTCCCCAAACAGGGCTCGACTTGCCCTCAAAGATCCAAGCACTGGTGACTGACATCAACTGTCTCCCGAAGGAAACTAAGTGGTAATGATTAACGTGCCCATGTAACCCAAACCCCTGCGACAACCACACTGACAGATAACAGTGTTGTGTTTTCAACTTGGAGGTTGACTCTCGACTTGGTGGAAGCCGGGCTGAGACAATGTTCTATCGGCAATATTCGCTTCGATGGCAAAGTACCCCAGAAGGAGTGACAAGGCGTCGTTAATCGGTTCAGGACGGATCCGAGTGTTCGTGTCATGTTGCTGACACTTTCATGTGGTGCTGTCGGGTGAGTCGCGGATCCACGGCCTTCCTCTCTCGGATTCAACATTATTTTGGGCTTCATGGCTGACATTTTGGAAGCAAAGCTTGACTCTTACTGCCGCTTCACGGGCTTATCTTATAGAGCCTCACTGGTATTTACACATACCCCAAGTGACTTAACTACTGAATTCCTATTGCGCTAGGTATTGACCGATATTACTTCCAGGAACCCAAATCTCGAAGAGCAAGCTCTCGCAAGAGTCCACCGCCTCGGTCAAACGAGAGAAGTGACAACTGTCCGCTTCTACATCAGAGACTCTTTCGAAAGGGTAAGTAATTGCCCAGTATGCTGAACTAGCCATTGTGCAACGTAAGTATTGACGATAGGCTTGGCTTTTCTTTTTAATAGCAAATCATGGAACTTCAAGCCACGAAAAAGCAATTAGCAGGTGTTCTGCTCGCTCCGCATGATGGCGAAGGGCCGGATGACAAGCTTGGAGCTCTCCACGTATGTGTTCCCATCTGCCATAATGTTGTCAAGGTACGTTTTACTAACCGAGTTCTAGAAACTGCGGTCTTTGCTTTGAGTTGGTTCTGGAATTCGGGAGGTGGTTTACAATTATCAAGCCGTACTTATTGGAGTCAAGGTTCACATGGGTTCATGTTTTGAGCGTAATTGATATATTTCCTCTTGTGACAATATCTACATATATACAAGCTCTTTATCACCGCTTAAATCGCATATCCACCCGAAGCCAGTTGTCTCGGCTCACCCGAAGCCTCAAACGTGCCGTTGGGCAGAAGCCGCAGGGCCTGCGACGTCGACTGCCCCGGCGCCACCCACTCGACAACATGGCCCAGGCTGGCCATATACGCGGTGGTCTCATTGTCGTAGGCATACTCGAACGAGACGTAGTTGGGACTCAGCTGGTCGTGCATCCTGGGCGCGAGCAGGGCCTCGTGCGAGGTCATGTTCTGGTCGATGGCGTGGTGGATGACCTGGGCGGTAGCGGTGATGATGCGCGAGCCTCCTGCGGAGCCGGAGATGAAGAACAGGCCGCCGCCTGGGTACTCGACGATGGTAGGGGAGATGGAGGAGAGGGGCCGTTTGCCGGGGACGATGTAGTTGGCGGCGCTGGGGGCATAGCCGAAGGCGTTGGTCTCACCCGGGGTGGAAAAGTCGTTCATCTCGTTGTTGAGGATCACGCCCGTCTCGGGGACCATGACCTGCGAGCCGAAGATGGTATTGATTGTGGTGGTGATGGACACGGACAGGCCGCTGTGGTCGGCTGCGATGACGTGGCTGGTGCCCTGGTCGTTGAGCACCTCGAGGTTGTCAGGGTCGTAGTAGCTGACGTTGTAGGTCGCGTAGTCGGAGATCTTGGAGCGGACCTCGGCGGCGGTGGCCTCGGAGAGCATCTCGGCCTGGTACTGGGACATGTTGGCCACAAAGGAAGGGTCTCCGAGGTTGGTGCGCATTCCGTACGACCACCGCATGGCCTCGTCCAGCCTGTGGGTGGTCAGGTTGACCTGCTTTGGGTCGCCAAAGCCCTCGAAGCCGTTGACGATATTCAGGATCGACAGGGCGACCTCGCCGCCGGACGGGGCGCTGCAGCTGGTGAGCTTGTAGCCCCTGTAGTCGATGCTGACGGGATCGCGAAGCTCGACGGTGTAGTTGGCCAGGTCCTCAACGGTCATGGTGCCATTAGCAGCCTGGATAGCAGCAATGGTCGCCTCGGCGATGGCGCCCTTGTAGAAGGCGTCGGCGCCCTCGTTGGAGATGGTCTCGAGGGTATCGGCGTAGCGCTTGCGGGTCATGATCTGGCCCTGCTGGCGCAGCGTTCCGTTGGGCGCAAAGTCGATGGCCCACGTGGGGTCGTTGATCAGGAAGTCGCCGTCCACAGAGGCAAAGTATTTGGCCGTGTCTGCGGTGACCTCGAAACCATTGCGGGCCACGTTGACAGCCGGGGTCATGACGGTCTTCCAGGGCAGCACGCCGTACTTGTTGTGGACGTATTCCAGCCCACGCAACTCACCAGGTACACCACTGCTCGATTATCAGCATTTCATTTGTGCTCAGAGGGTTCAAGGGTATCATTCAAGGGCCCCCAAGGGAAAGAAGAAAAAAGGGAGGAGAAAAAAACTTACGCAGCCAACCCTCCATACAGGCTAAGATCCGTGTCATTGACATACATATCCTCGTAATAGGACGCGGCGGCCGTCTCACGGAAGTCAATGAACTCATACGACCCATTGGTACCGCGAACTAGCATGAAACCACCGCCTCCAATGCCAGAATGGTACATGCCAATGACGCCGACGCAGAAAGTGGTGCCCACAAGAGCATCGACGGCGTTGCCACCCTGCTCCAGCAGCTCGATACCGATCTTGCTGCAGACGGAGCTCTCGGACGCCACAGCACCCAGCTTGGGAATGTCGGTCGAGTTGGCATCGAAGAAGGCTGTCGGCACGGCATAGACGAGCTGGGACAGGCCTAGCAGAAGAAGCTGGGCTCCTGCGGCAGCACGAAGGACGGCCATGATGGAGGATTCCTGTCTGGTGATGGACCCTGGAAGAGGAGGGGGAGGAGGAGGAGGGGGGGCTAGACAAGAGGATGTCTAGGCAAGGGAGGAGGGAGGGGAGAGGCTGCTGGGTGAGATGATGAGAAGGGGTTAGGAGGGAAGCAGTAAGTACTTAAACCATGCAACACCAGCCTCAAATATGCCTCGCAGATCATCTCTGCCTTGCTTCCACAGCTAGCGTCGTGATATCACCACATTTCTGCAATCGCCAAGGCCCCGTGTCGGCACATTCTTACCAAATCCATTCTTGTCTCCAAAACATTTGTTCCTTGTCCGAGAATACCAAGCAGTACCACAGTAAAAATGCCAAGCTCGCCTTACTGCAAGTTACCGGCAGAAATTGCTTGCTTATCAGTGGATTAGCCCCAGGTTTGTGAGCATCAAAGGGGAGGCTCTGGGGGCTCTCCACACTCTTCCTCTCCACATATGCAAGGGATCACAACGGAGCCGACCGGAGGAGGCACGCGCACCTGAGGACGTTGTGCTTTTGTGAATGATTGTACTACCACTACGTGCTAAAAGGAAAGGCTATGTTAGGGTCGGCAGTAAAATCTACTTAGTGGTTATTCAACGTCTCGTGCATATTCAGAGGGAATGGAGAGGGTTCATCTCCCAAGGTCGGCATACTCAACACGGCCCATATTGACCGTTGTTGGCCTACAGAATACCTAACTCACCTCAACGTGATGCTGGCAAATAATATTACCGTCCACCGAACATTCCGCAAATCTAGACTTTCCGGGGGGGGGAGGGGGGAAGTCCCACTGCTTTCCGTTCCAGGTATTTGTGTCCTATCGTGACCGGGTATGCCCAGCGACTTCGATCTATTGATGTTGACCCACAAGTTCGTCTGATACCGATACCCGGGGGGCCCCTCGTCACCAAACATGACGATCATCGGATCTCGTAATCTGCCCTTCTTTTGGATGATTAGAACAACGGTCGGCGGGTCGCGCCGTCAAGCCCTATCACTTGCATACTACGTACGTACATGCTGATATGGTCTTTTTTTCTTTTCTTTTCTTTCTTTTCTTACCCCTTTAACTTCTTACCTTTATCTTCTCTGACCAGGGCGACTGTGCTCTCAATGAAATCAATAACGTGTATGCTCGTTGTGATGGCTTGAGCAGGGTCCGCACTTGTCCGATTGCCATGCCGCTACTAACCTCTTGAACGAGTATTTCGTACTTAGACTCGCGGTCCTACGAGCGTAATCAAGTCCGAGAAAATACCTGGTTAGGGGTGACAATTCTGCGAAAGAAAGGCAGAAGAAGGAATGGAGATACAGCAAGCTCCACACTGCCCGGCATGTGGGGCTTGCCAGCGAATTGTAATCAAACTATCTACGAGAAACATTTTATATTTTGAACTATATATAGTACCTGCATGCCTGGACAACAGTTCTGTAGAGACACTGACTGAATAAAAGAGGGAAAAAAGGTGATGGGATTCATGATTGCCATCCGCTCATAACATATGCGGCATCATTATAGGACTCGAGAATGTGCCGTACTATAAGGCTCTGAACCTGGGGTGGGAGTGTCCAGCCATCTTGGAACATGTATTGCCAAGGGGGATTAATTAGCAAGGCGTCTATGACGAGAGAGTGTTATTCCAGATACTCTCCACTGTCACCCGGCTCTGCCACCCGGAAGACTCCTTCTTGCCAATAACTGTATAGCCCACTGATTTCGACTCGCCCTTGCGCAAGAAGAAGCCATTGGCATCAAACGCGACGATGGTTTCTGGTGAATCATCAGGGTCCAGGGCGATCCAGGTCCAAATGCTGTTGCCCGCCTGGGCAGTGATGGTGAACTGTTTCTGCGCCTCATCATATTGTACGCTCAAGCCAGGATCTTCCACAGACGCGCTAGCGAGGGGAGTGGGAGTCCAGTAATTCTCATGTGTATATGTCTTCGTCGCGTTGGTGTTGATCGGCGTGCCAGTAGCCGTTACATTGGCTACAAATACCGCGTTGGTGGTGTTGACAGAACTGCTGGCAAAGATCTGGTTGACGTCGATAGTCGCCAGTAGAGTGCTGTTCAGCGGTCCAATCGTGAAGTCTACTGTCCTGGATTCGGAGGTCCCAGAACCCGTCGACAGCGCAAGCTCGTTTCCCGACCAGTCCAGCCAGGCCATGCTGATGGTCCCGGTGACTCCCGTCCAGAGATCGCTCACAGCATACACGTCAAGCAGGCCAGAGCTCACATTCCACACCGGCGCGACGACTACCTCCTGAAAGATATCTTTCGCCACATAATGCAGGACTTTCCACCTCCCATCATACTCGATGCCCGCCCACGTCGGCGCTTGCCAGATGTCTTCGAGTTGCCAGTACAAGCTGCCCAGCTGTCTCTCAGGCCTTCCTGAACCAGCTCTGTAGAATTCGATCTGAGCTTTATAGAAGTCTGCTTGAAATATCTGGGTTGTGTGAATCCAGCTGCTAAAGTTGGCGATGGGATCTGTCTTATTGGGGGCTGGATAGTACATCTGCACTGCGATGGTCATCTCACCCATGCCCTTAGTCGAATTGGCGTAGTTGTCGGTGGAGAGGCCGCCTGCCGGGTAGTGGTGGTTGCGCAACTGGATGGTGGACGAGTTGAAGTAGAGCTCGTCTTCGGGCAACACAGGACGCCAGGTGTCAACGCTTGGCATGCTGTGGAAGCCGAACTCGTTGGCGAAGCGGCCCTGGGGGTAGGTAGTGACGTCGAAGGCTTGGGAGGCGTTGTAGTTGTAGTGGTCGGTGTCACCGTAGATGCTCCCTGCTGTGACGTTATCATAGCGCTGCACGATTGGTATCGGATTGCTAAAGTTTAGAGTGAGGTAGCCGTTGGTCGTACTTGACGGGATGTAGGTGATGCTGTGGGAATTCCCGTAGACGGCTGGGAGTAGCGTGTTGATGAAGAAGGTCTCGTACTCGTGAAGGTACCGGTCGTACTCATCTGGTGCCTCTAGGAGGACCAGTGCCAGCTCCAGGTTCTCCAGCTCGTTTCCCCCAGCCCAGAGCGCCAGAGAAGGGTGGTGATTGATGCGTCGGACTTGGTAGTTGGCCTCCTGTCTCGAATTCTCCAAGAAGTCCGTCGTGACTGGATACAGAGCGTCCCCAAACTCGAACTCACTCCACAGTAGAATGCCCATCTCATCTGCAAGGTCGTACATGAAGTCGGGTGAGTATGCTCCGCTCGCCCAGACCCGAAGCATGTTCTGGTTCCCGGCGATGACTGAAGAAAACAGCTGTCCAATCCTTTCTTGCGTAACGCGTGGCCAAAAGGCATCTGGCGGGATGAAATTGGAGCCTTTGGCGTAGAACTCGTGGCCATTGATCTCGAAATGCCCTAATTCCCTGTCAGACTGCTTCGAGAACTTGGCCAAGGTCTCGGAGACTTCGAAAGAAAAGAAGACAAGAAGAAAGAGAAGAAACACCCACAGTTGTTACCCGGCGCGATGCCTTGAGCAAGCTGTTCGTCGGTGATGACGCCCTCGTTCAGCACAATTGTCCTAAACCCGGTCCGCTTGTTCACTGAAGCTAGCACTGCACTCGATGCTGAGACAATGTCCACGGTGATGTTGTACAAGTTTTGCTCGCCCAGTCCAGATGGCCACCACAGCTTGTAATCTTGTCCACCGAGGACTGCCGTACCCGTGATGACATTTCCGGCATTCTGAATGTTGACCAGGTCCCCGCTGCTCACGGTCTGATTCGTGGCCGGGTCAACGACAGCATACCTCATCGTTGCACCATCTGGGACGGTACTCAAAACATCCACGCTTGCATTCAAGATCCAGTCGGCGGCCTGGTCAGGAGGCAGATTTGGAAGCTGACCCACTCGGTAAATGTCATAGATGGAGTTTCTCACGGCCAGCTCGTCGGGTTGCAGCTGCAAAACCCAAGCCTTCTGCCAGATGCCAGAGGGTGCGAAGGCAGGTCCCCAGTCCCAGCCGAAGTCTGACTGCTCCTTGCGAATGAATTGCCTGTTCAGGAACTCGAACAAGCCCTCCACGAGCCACGGCCAAGTTTCGGCACCGGGCTGCGCGGCGAGGTAGTAAGCTGTGCCAGGCGCACTGAAGAACTGGACCAGCAGCTCAGGACTGCTGTCTGTAGTGCACGATGCGAGGGCCGTGGAGACGTCGAAGAAGTATTGCCTGAACTGATTGTCTGTGCTAGCAATAAATTGGCCACAGAGCCAGACGTTTGCAATGGTGTCGAGACCATTGAAGAGGAGGTACGTCGTGAGGTTTGTGCTGCTGTCGCGTACGAGGCCTGTGAGGTTGGTGGTGTAGTTCCAGTCGGCCCACGCCACCCAACGGAGGTTGAAGTCATTGAGGCCATAGTATGGATCCCCAATCACTTGGCCGTCGTACAAATCCAAGTGGACATGGGAGGGGACCTTGCCAGGGAGGGAGATGTTGTAGGGTGTGTTGGACAGTGTCCAATCTTGATGGGACAAATCGACAAGGTTACTGGCCGCAGCCTGGTGAACGCATAGGAGTTGCGAGAGGCCCAGCAAGGACATCTGGAGGCTTAACCTGACGATCATGGTGTAATACTGGGTGGATGGTGTGTGCTTGGCGAGGGCCCAAGCCTCAGCAGTAATACTAGTGAGGACATGGAAAAGACACTCTCATTTATAAGCTTGGAGTCGAGTCTCGGTGATAACCTTGCCCGCCTCCGGCCTTCTTTTACGATCTACGACCCCTCATCTTGATAGGACGGACCAATTCCCGCCTGCATCGCTTCCCATGATGTCAAGATTGTGTGGAGAAGCTGCGAGGTAACGTTCACGATTTCCCCAAAAGGGTCCGAATGGGTCCACAATGTCAAAACCAATAGCAATCTGATACGAGGATGATCGATCGTGGCAGAGACGAGCATGACTAGACCTGCAGCATCGGAATTGCAGTTCAAAATTATTAAATTAGAAGTACAGGATTAGAACTGCGCCGAGGTGAACATTCACACCGCCGTTCGAATGATGTGATTGCGAGATTGAATACAACCTTCTTACGAAGGAGGCGGTGTTCGGCGAGTAGGCCGCAGAGCTGCGCGAGGCCAGCAGGATCCAGTTGTACAAGGGCTGGCGACAGTATAATTAACATGATGCTGACCAAGTGCAGGCCCATGATCTTCAAATTCCGACTTGGCTGCCAATATATGCCTTGGTGGTCATTGTGCAGAAGTCATTTCTGGCTTGAGTACTCATTAAGTCATACAGGAACCCCTTCCCCCCTTCTCCTTTCCCAGGCAGCCCATCCCTCTCCCTCAAAAAGACTATTTTTCTTTCTTCCTTCTCCCCTTTTGTTCGTGATACTACTTAGCCATGGGATTGCTTCCCTATTTGACGAATTGCCGTATTTTAAATTGTCACAATGTCAAGATGTCGTCCTCCAGTCATACAAGGCAATGCTGCGGTGATTAATGGCTTAGCTGGGAAAACGACATAGTCAATGAAGCCTTGGGCATTTGCTGCCTTTACCATGTAGTATTGAGACTGGGTATGAGACAGCACGACCTGACCTGAACGACAGTGGCGGCCATGCTGAAACTTTCTATCAAAGTAATAAATTCTCGTTGGAGAATCAAAATCAGCTTCTATCATCAGACCTGATGACGGAGAGTGGCTAGCGGTCGTCAAACGCACTGTACCGTTGAAGGAGGAAGAGTTTGAGATTACGTCTGTGACATGGTAAGTCGGAGCTCAAAGGCCAAAGCTCTGGTTGCTGAAGACAGTCACTCGTAAAATTGCAGTGATGGCCGCAGCGCCAGCAGGCACGTTTACCCACATGCTCTTTCGAGTCAAAGGACCCTAAAGTCCCTGACTGGCAGAACCTTCCTTCTTCACTGGGCTTTCCAACATGGTTTCTGGCATATATTTTACATCAAGAGCTATTGCACAAACAATATGAGGTCCCACACTTGTGCATCTACAACACCAGCCCCCCTCCACATACATTTACTCCTGTTCTTCTGACGTCCATATTAGCCATCTACACTAGCCCATAGTACAATAATTTCAACCAACACTCACTGCAAATCATTCCATAGCGCCATGGCTACCAGTACCACCCCTGCCGACGATCCTGTGGTTAGTGCTGCATGGCCTCAAACTGGTTCTCCATTCTTCCAGAAACTCCCCTTGGAGACGCGAAGACAGATCTATAGTCTTGCCTTGCCTGTCGATGATACAGCATGGGTGGTGAGCGATGATCCCACTTGTTCACGGCTCTTGTTCGAAGGCGAGTACAATCATGATTGGATCTTTGCCAATCCCAACTGCATGGGTATTTTACTGGCCTGCAGGAAGATGGAACAAGAGGTGATTCCTCTGTTATACCGCCATGTTCAGGTCCATCTATCCCCGTCATCATGTGCGGAGAGTCAGCTTATGCGCATCGCCCCAAGGTACCTCCAGGAGATTGAGATATTCACCGTCTCTTGGGATTTTCGAAAGAAGGAAGAGGTTCTCACTTCCTCGCTTCCTGGCTCGAACCTTGGCATCGAAATTGCGGGCTCACGACGAGCAATGGATGGGCTGCGGTTATTGCAACTGGTCGGCGCAAAAGTCCACACAGTTGTTCTCAAAGCGCCATGGCATGACTCTGAGTGTACTCTGGAAGGCAGTATGGGACCCATCATGAAGAACCGGCCGGCTCTCTCTAGGATCCGCACACTCGAGTTTTTCCCGTGGCCATACGTCCCGGACTTTCTCGAGCAGCAGATAGAGCGATTTGAGGGAAAGAGAGTCTCAGGTATGCACGCAAATGCTCAAGGGTGGCTTTCTGCGCAGCTGCATTTTGATATTGTTCGACGGGCCCGCTGCGGCTTCATCCAGCTCACCAACCCAGCTCCGTCCCCCGAGACCGTGCAGCCTCTGCCGCGCCCGGAATGGGACAACCTCCTGGGGCGGTGGGACCTGCAACTTCGGCAGTCGTTCCTAGAGGAACTTTCGGCCACGGAGCAGAACAATAGCCCATTGCGGTACCCTGATACCTTGAATGGGATTGACGAGCATGGCAATGATTGGAGGACGCGTCACGAGCGCAGAGAGGAGGATCGGAAGAGAAGACGGCCCACGCCGCCGCCGCCACCACCACCCATTGAACAGCCAGACGTGGAGGTTATCAGGAACATGTGCGAGAACATGTTGGGTTTAAGTCAAGATGATATGCCAGGCGGTAGATGGGAGTCATGGTATGAGCACTGAGTTGCTACCAACGGTTGAAGTCAGAGTTGTGGTGTGCCAAAAGACATTGCATTCTGATATCGACAAGGAGGGGAGTTCTTCTGAATATGGGCAAGAGATAGCGATACTAGCGAATTGAATAAACAAGAAGACAGAAAAATAGGAGCCTAAGTAGTATTAAGTATGACATTTATTAGCCTTTTCTTTGCTCAGAGAAAGAAGGAAAAAAAAAAGAAAAAAAGAAAAAGGGCATGACTCCACCGTGAAATATCCACTGCAAGATGACACTGACATGATCATATGTGTAGTGTTATTTGTCCTCGAGCCTTGGGATGATACATATCCGCATATTGGGAATATATAAACTACGTAGTAAACAACGGCCATGCCTCTATGCCATCTGCATAACAGTATAACATTTAGCAATGAACTCATGCTCCCTTCCTTTGCTCTGCGACAACCTGTCTCATGACTTCCCAATGAGGATTTTGAAGCGAGCCTGGGAAAACAGGTGACGTCACTGTGCTAGGGCAAGACCTGGGACAGCAAACATTATTTAGAGAAAAGAAAAAAGAAATGGCAGCACGGCTTCATTACCACCTTTTGATTCCTACAAAAAGAAGTCTCGGCCCTACAATCACCCTGAAAAGACTTGAATTTTTCTACAGAGATGAAAGGTAGCTTGTTGATCGCATCATAACCATATTCTGGCCTCAACACCAAGCCTTTTGCCTCTTCTTCCTCGCTCGGCGGCGCGCTCGTCCACTGATCCTCCTTCCTCTCTCTACCTTTGTCGGCAAAGCCATCTCTCGCTCAAGACCATCAGCCATGGGCGGTGCCATTTTCTTTCCCACGGGCTTCGTGGCTATCATATTGAGCCTCGTCAGCGGATACGCCCTGATCCAGTCCCTCACCTCGATCGCAAACATCAAAAAGTACGAAGAGAAGGCAGAGAAGGCGGCAGAGTGGAGCGGTACTGCTGAGAAGCGGCTCTGGGACACGCGATACACCATAGGAGCGGGGTTCGTCTCGGTGAGTGCTTCACTTGGTGCTTGTCCGATGTGAATAGAGGGCAGGTGTAAGAAATGCTAACAAAACTCCTTGGGGGAAAATTAAAAGTGCCTGGTATCCCTCTCCACAGCATTGGCGTACTGCATATTCGTCCCGGGCGGTGCTGGTGTGCTGGCTGCTCCCTGGCGGACCATCTGGCCGGCGCTGCTGTCTGTTGTCCTCCGCTTTGGATCGGCTAAGTACATGCAGGACTTCTGGGCGACCAAGGCCAAGATGCCGATGCTGGACCAGTACAATGCTGCCATCTCCCAAAGCATGGACGTCATTGGCTTTCTGGATGTGCTCTCGGTGGGGTGGGGGATCATGGCGGTGTTGAAGTTGCTGAGGCTATGAGTATTGAGGCACCTAGAGAAATCAGGGATCATAGGGACCCTTTGCTCTTCTCCCCGAGAGAAGCTCTGCTTCTCCGTCCTGCCTCACGAGATAGATGTCCTCGTGGCGAACGCCAAAGCGGTTCTCGAGGTAGATCCCAGGCTCGTTGGTGAATGTCATGCCGGCCTGGAGACGGACATCAGAGTTCCACTTGTTGAGGTACGGAGACTCATGGGCTATGTTAATATTAGTACTGACCATCATAGGATTGTGTGTGTAACCCGAAAAAAAAAAGATGAAGAAGAACAGTCTGACCTTTAATCCCTATGCCATGCCCTAGTCGGTGCGTGAATGCATCTCCATAGCCAGCATCCTCAATGACCGTCCTCGCTGCGATGTCGATGCTGGCAGCCGTGGCGTTGGGCATGAAGGCATGCGCTGCCGCCGTCTGGGCGTCCAAGACGATATCCCACACGCGCAGCTTCTCAGCATGCAGAGCAGGGTCTGATGGTGTCCATCCCGCACCTCCCAGCTCTGTTGTGCCAAAGCCGAGCAGGCCTCTGAGCATCAACAGGAGGTCTCCTCCACCTTGGCACGCATGCCGATGCTCGGGTGGATCAATGAAGAAACTCCGACAGATGTCCGAGGAGTAGCCCAGATAGTGTGCACCAACATCGATCACGACCATACTCTCATGCGTCAGCTTCTTCCACCCCGTCACGAACCCTCCGTGAGGTAGGGCGCCGTGTTCCTCAAATAGAACAATGTTGAAGAACAGCCCGAAGCCGATCGACAGCAGCGCATTGTTCAGTATATCCGTCACCTCGTTCTCCGTCACCCCTGGGACAAGGCAGGGCCGCATCGCCCGCACGGCCTCGACCGTGCCCATGTTGACGGCGCGCAGCAGCTCTACCTCTGCGGGGCTCTTCTGCTGACGCACCAGCTCCACGGCCTGGTGGAGCCCTACCGTCTTGAACCCGGCGCCCTCGAGCCCTCGGACGATGTAGTCGCGGATCTCGTCGTCCATCATGAGCGTGGGCTGGTGGCCTAGGCTTTGGAATAGAGGCGACTCGAGGAGCGTGGTGTAGGGGTTCCAGTGCTCCTCCCAGACCACAATGTCCAGCTCGGGATCGCGGCTGGGGATGCCGAGCATGCGCACGCGGCCTTCTTCAAAGTGTGGCGAGAGGAAGGCTGTTTTGGCCTCGACGGCGCCTGTCGTGGCATTGCGTGGCGTGCCAGGCATGACGATCATCAGGAAGGGGCGCTCTTCTGGCTCCCAGGGCTCCCAGTCGGCTTGTGAAATATTGCCGTAGTATCTTTCGAGGGGAATAGTAGTCAGCCTTCCTCATTCGTGTGCCTATTGGAATAGTGGCGGAGGCCTTTTTCTTGCGTGGCCCCATACTTACTGAAAAGTGTAGCCCGGCTCGAGTACGAACGCATCCGCGCCTGAAGCTGCGAGAGCCTGTGCTAGACGATCGCGTCGCTCGATGAACTCGTCTGCCGTGATGGGCTTGGCAGCGTCGAGAAAGGACAGGTCTCGGTGAAGGTTCTTTATGGCGCAACTCTGCACCCTTTCGACTACGGATGGCTTGGAACAAAATGGTAGCACGGCAGGGAGGAGAATCTCTCGGGCATTGAGCAGGGCGAGCAGACACATCGTGAACATTGCGCCAGCCAGGCTAACGATGTGGCGAGGCCAAATGCTAGGTCGATGTCGGCTTTGGGTCGCTGTTCTTGCGTGTTTCTCCATGCTTGCTCACCACTCTTTAGGGAAAAGGATTGAGGAGGGTGGTTGTTGGCGAAGTTGATGGTCTTTGGACCCGGGACTGATGGACGGGACCCCTTCCCCGCGATACCATGCCATGCAACGTGGGGCTTGATCCTGGGAATGGCCGGAAAATAGATAACGGCTCCTAAGACGCATTCCACGGGCAATGAAATATGTATGATCAATTTTTCTCTCTCTTACTTTTTAGATACATATGAGAATATATATATTTACACTTTATTAGCTGGGGCCTGAAAGTGAAAGCCTATACGACGAATCCTCAATCATATCCAACAACGTCCCTAGCAGATCTTGGTTTCCTCTCCCATGTCAGCAACGCACAGAGGAAAGTCACAGCACAGAAACACAGCATGACCGAAAACTGCTCCCGGTAGCCCTCGTCATATACTTGCCGAACTGCCTGGCGCGTCGACTCGGGGAGCTGGTTAATGTACGCCACAGAATCAGAGATATGTGCCAACTGTTCCGCGTCGAGGATGAGAGCGAGCCGCGGCGATGTGTAGTTATTCAGGACCGTGGCACTGGTGAACAAGTTAATGAAACATAAAAAAAAAAGTTTTGGGAGAACGAGACTCTTCCGGAATTCAGTACAACGAAGCTTTTGAGGACATACCTGATGGCCAGCCCTATCGTCCCACCAAGCACACGGATCTGCGTGACAGCCGCCATCCCGACAGCCATATGCTCCCTGCTCACGACCAGCGGCACAAAGATGACCAGCGTCACCAGCGTCATGCCGAAGCTGAACCCCATAATCACCTCATACCCGTACAGCGCCGCGTCACCCCCCAGTCCGGAGCTCGCGAGGCCCACGCCGAGGAGCTGAAGTGCCGCGCCCGTCATCATGAGGTAGAACGGCGGTAGGAACTTCTTGCTCACCAGGAACCCGCTCACAGCGGTGGCGACAGGCGACAACAGCAAGAGCGGCAGAAGGCGGATGCCCGCCTCGAAGGCGCTCTCGCCGTTGACAGCCTGGTACCGCTGCGGTAGGTTGATCAGCACCGTCATGAATGGTGGGCCGGTGAACAGGCCAGCGAGGACAAGCCCGACGAAGAGGCGGTCCCTCATAAGGTGTAGGGGAAACACCGGCTCGGACACGACGTGGTCGCGTCCGACACGGGCCTCCCACCCGATGAAGGTGAGTAGGGAGATGACACCGACGACGATGGAGGCGATGATGGGGGCGCTGGACCAGGCGTAGCGCGAGCCAGCCTCCTCAAAGCCGAAGGCGACGAGGATGGAGGCGGAAAGGAGGAGGAACGCGCCCAGGAGGTCGAGGCGCGCAAGGGAGGTGCGGGAGAACTTGTGCCGGAGGCGGACGGCTGCAGCTGGGGTTCCCTGATGAGGGAAGTGCGTGGGCATGATGAATGCAACGAGGGCTGTTGCTATAGCGCCAGCTGGTGCGCTTTAGGAGAGGAGAGAAAAACAAAAAGTCAGCAAGAGATGGACAGGCGTGTGGGCGTGGAGGAGACGGACTTGAGTAGGAAGACCCAGCGCCAGGAGGCGCCGTCATTGATCACCCCGCCGAGGATGGGACCCAGCACGGAGGAGAAGACCTGCACTAGAGAGACGAGGGAAACATATGTGCCCCATTTCTCTTTGGGTACCATCTCTGGGTTGATCACTGTTACCATGGCGTAGATCCCAGCACCACCGATGCCCTGAAAGGCACGAAAGATGATCCTGTCCTTGGTCAGCGCGTCGCAAAAGCCATCTGGGCGGGCAAACTACGCACAGCTCGAGCATTTTCGAGACAGAGCCGCATACGATCGAAAAGATAGTAAAGAAGCCCAGGCCGATCAGAAGCATGAGCTTCCTCCCGAGGATGTCACTAAACTTGGCGTAGATGACAAGGAAGCCGGTATAGGTAAGCAGGTAAGAGACGACGACCCAGTCTCGCTGATCGAAGCCGCCCAAGGCATTTGTTATGGAAACAAGAGAGGTGCTGACGATGGTCGTCTCTAGACCTGAGAGAAGCAGAGACAGGCAGAGACTGGACAGAGATATGAGTATACGTGTAACACGAGAAGGACCAGACAGCAACAGAGCCTCACGGACGCGAATGTCAGGAGATAGAGCCTCCATCCTGTGAGATATACCCGTGGGGGCTCACTAACAGCGACGACAGCAGCATTTGCAGAAGCATCGTTCCCAACGTCCATAGGCGCTGGTGCAGCAACAGGAGTCCTGAGTAAGTCAGCATTGGTCGCTGCTACTGTGATGTCGGCGGATGTCCGTGTTGTGGTAGACCCTGAGGCGTCCGGTATGAACTGGTCTGCTGCTGGGGATGCCAGCCCGTTGATGCCCCTACTGAGTGCCATAGGAGTGGTGTGAAAACCGGCGAATGACTGCAGCTCGCCTACCTTGGAAATATTATCATTGAATGTGGCAGCTCGTAGTGACGGAGAAGGTTCTCCTGGACCATTCATGCAGCAGCATGCTTAAGAGATTTCTGTGGCATTATGGGGAGATTGTGTTGAGCATAGCTGTGCCACATGCTAAAGAAGACAGGCTGTCCAAAAGCATTGTTGTTGGGGGGAACAAATGGGATTCAGACCCTGGGACAGACCATGCTAAGTACTCAGCCATGTGCAGTAAGCCAGAGTCAAGCAGAGCCCGAGCCTACGAGGGCGTGGACCAGAAATCTCCAGAATAGGTGGCAGATATCTTCGATCTTGAGAGACTAGGCCACGAGATTTATAGAGGGGATTCTAGGGGATACATCGTTCTGGGCAGAAAGCTTCAGATCAAAACGCTCTCTCTGAGGAGGCGTCGTCCATGGCGTGCAAGGACCATTGAACACTATCGGATTTAGCATCACCGTCTACTCCAAATCCGACACCTCGGCTGGTCCTGAACCACGCGCTCCGACCCGGATATACTGCCAGCGACTCGAATTTCCGCAAAGGCACGATCTTTGCATATATCCATATCCGAAGGACCTGATTATGAATCGCCAACTGTGGCCGAACAAGCAGTGCGGGAAGCGAAGATTACATAGACAGTTGCTTCGGACGGTGACATGAATATAAATATGAACCAGCAGTCGTGCAGGGAAGAAAGCCGAATGGACAACAGACGACTACACATCGCCCCAGCTACGACTAGATCTACTACACCCAGCAACTGGGGGCGGTATTAGCATCTCACATTAGTTATCATGTCTCTCTCCGGCAAGGTCGCCATCATCACAGGTGGCAGTAAGGGAATCGGCAAGGCCATCGCCCAACGGCTGGCCAGCGACGGCGCCTCTGTTGTGATCAACTTCTCTAGCGACGCAACCGCAGCAGAGCAGACGGTCAAGGAGATAGGCGCGGACAAAGCCTACTCTGTGCAGGCCGACGTCGGGTCCGTAGACGGGGTTGACAAGCTCGTCAAGGCCACTGTCGACAAGTTTGGCAAGATCGACGTTGTCATTCCCAATGCGGGCATCATGTGGATGAAGACCGTCGCATCCACCTCAGAGGCGGACTTTGATAGAATGTTCGGGCTGAACGTCAAGGGTCCTTATTTTCTCGTTCAGGTTCGTGTTATGTCCATTATATTGCCAACTCCTTCGCCGCCGTTTACAAACAAAGATGGACCCTGCTGACTCGCAAATCTAGAAAGCCGTTCCCCATATGGGACCTGGCGGTCGGGTCATCTTTGTTAGTACCGGAATTAACAGGGCGACGACCGTGATGCCGCCATATACCCTCTATGCCGCCACGAAAGGCGCCATTGACCAGATGACCCGCACCATGGCCAAAGACCTGGCCACCAAGGGGATCAACGTGAATGCCATCGCACCTGGGCCCACGGAGACGGAGCTGTTCATGAACGGGAAGAGCGAGGCACTGGTGGAGGGCATCAAGAAGAGCAGTCCCTTCAACCGGCTTGGTCAACCTGGAGAGATCGCCAATGTGGTCGCCTTCTTGTGTGGCCAGGACAGTGGCTGGGTCGCTGGACAGGTGATCCATACGAACGGCGGGGCATTTGTCTAAATCGGGAAGGGAGATAGAAAAGGAAGAAGAAGAAGAAGAAAATCTAAAAAAAAATAAAAATAAAAATAGGTGTTGTTGATATAATTTGACGCAGGTATCAGCCCTACCCGCTTTTGCTGCCTTAAAGTGAGGATCGAAATACATTCCCATGCAAAGAGCCCGAGGGCATCGAACCCACTCACACAGGTCGCAAATCAGTAGAATGATGCAGCTCCACAATGACAATTGCATGCATGCACATGTACATACTGTGGGTTAGCGGTGCCAATCGGCTGCGACGGCGCTGTTAAGGACAAAGGAGGAGAAGAGGAGGCGCAGGACCTTCGGGCAGATCTCCAGCCGGCAAGGGGTCTCTCACTCTCTCTCGCTCGCTCTCTCTTGGGTTGGAAACAGTACCCAACCACTAAACTACCCCGTCTTCAGGTCGAGGTCCTCTGCAATTTGCAAGCCATATGCGCCTTCGGCCCCTTTATCAAATCTCCTATCCTCCCCTGTCTATGGGCAGTAGACTTTATCCCCGGACCCCATTTGGATTGACTCGGTCTAATTTTAGAGATCATTTGCTAACTCGCTGTATTTCTGTGTACAGTCCGTCTCCTACTGGGGGCGCTGGTCGCACGTTGTAACAGGGCACCTGGGCAGCAACCTCTTGGATCTAAACTACAGTTCTTCTTCACAGAGAGACCGACAGGAGGAAAAATAGAAGGGGGGGAGGTCACCAAGAGGATTAAGGAGAGCTGGGAAAGAAAGAGAAGAGATGTACATTAGGTATCTCACACTTCAGACAATAAATACTACAGTAAAACAGACTTCTTTTAAAATTGGTGTTAAGCTTCAAAGGGAGCCAGTCAACCTATCATAATTCATCAGGTGTGTCTAGTGGTTACGACTGCTTAGCATGGCACGCATGGTAACACTCTTCCAGGGGCTCTCCTTTTCAGCCCCGCTGTAGCACTAAGCAGCTGGGGCCTCCTCGCTGGAGCCTCCCTGCTGGAGCCGTTGCAGCATGGACCCCACATCTTGACCTTTTGGAGCCTGGGCCTGGACCAGTTTTCCGGTTTGGGAGGCCTGGTTGACTGGCGGTGCCCTCTGGTGCCCTCTGGTGCCCCCTCCCCCCCCCTAGCAGCTGGCCACTGGCCAAGTACCAAGCAGAGACCACCAAGCAGCCTGACACAGGGACCTGACCTCACCTCACCGCAGCCTGCTGGGTCCTTGTCTTGTGCCACCGCTGTACAGCCACCAACCAGCCTTCAGCCATCCCGACCCTTTCAGCAGACCATCACCACCTTCTCCAACTCCAACTCACCACCCATCAACGCGCAAGGTCCTTGGTTTTATCAGCATTCTTTTCTTTCTCTCAGCAAATCAATCAAGCCTGCCAAGTTTTTTTTTTATCCCCAGGAGCACGAGGCCATCCGTTCTACCATCCCCAATTCCCTGGGCTTTGACATCACTTTTTGGTGACAACCTCAGCTCACCAGTGCTTATCTTTTCCCATCCATCTCCTATCGCCGCCCTCCTCCTCCCCCTTTCCTGCTTTTGGTTGTTCACTGGTGTCGCCAGCTGCGTATCCCACGACAACTCCTCCCACAGCAGCTGTCGCATCACTGGACTTCCTCTCCAAAGCTCTTCGAACAACTTCTGTCCACCATGTCTTCGTGGAAAATCACCGAGAGTAAGTCGGAGTTCGGTGCAACACACACTGCAGTGCACCTGGTTGCCTCCTGCGCAGCATACCCAGCCTCCTCAGCAGACAGCTTGTCGCATGCAGAGAACTCTATTGCTAACTACGCCTTCTCCCTGTCCAGAGTTGAAGAAGACGCATCTGAGCAGCCCCCTCAGCAGCTTCGGGCGCTCGCCATCCCAATCGACCATCACCGACAAGGATGCAAAGGCACAACCTCAGAGTGGCCCTAGTGGCACTGCCCCATCGCCGACCCCTCCAGACAACAACATTGGTACGATCATCCCACCTATATAATTTTCTGTGCTTGAGGGGGCAGCTCCATGTACTGACCCAAAGCAGCCTCTTCGGAAGCCTTGACACAGACACCTGTCGAATTTGCCCCCAAGCCCGGCATCCTCGTCGTCACCCTCCATGAAGGGAGGGGCTTTGCCCTACCTGAAGAGCACAAGAACATCTTCAGCAGTCACAGCACCTCTGCATCACAAGGAGGTGGAGCCAGCATCGCTGGCTCTGTCCGAACTGCCCCGAATGGCCACAGGCCTAATACCTCTGGTGGCTTTGGCAATGTGCCCACCAACCATGGACGCGTGTCTGGCAAGTACATGCCCTATGCCCTGCTTGACTTCGACAAGGTGCAGGTCTTTGTCAACTCTGTGGAGGGCAACCCCGAGAACCCATTGTGGGCTGGCTCCAACACCCAGTACAAGTTCGATGTGTCTCGCGTGACCGATGTCACCGTCCACCTCTACATCCGAAACCCGACGGCCCCCCCAAGCGTCGGCCGTGCCAACGACATCTTCCTCGGCGTCGTCCAGATCAAGCCCCGTTTTGAGGAGAAGCACCAGTTTGTGGAGGATCCCAAGGCGAACAAGAAGGATCGGGAGAAGGCAGCGACCGAGTTTGCCGAGAAGGAGAAGGCGTTGGGCCACAGCGGCGTGCAGTGGGTTCCCGTCGGCTATGGACAGGGCGAGCTCAAGATCGGCATCGAGTATGTGGAGAACAGGGCCGGCAAGCTCACCATTGACGATTTCGACCTCCTCACGGTGGTCGGCAAAGGCAGCTTCGGCAAGGTCATCCAGGTCCGCAAGAAGGATACGAATCGTATCTACGCCCTCAAGACGATTCGCAAGGCCCACATCATCTCCCGATCCGAAGTCACTCACACCCTCGCCGAGCGATCCGTCCTCGCGCAGATCAACAATCCGTTCATCGTCCCCCTCAAGTTTACCTTCCAGTCGCCCGAGAAGCTATACTTCGTGCTGGCCTTCGTCAACGGTGGCGAGCTGTTCCACCACCTACAGAAGGAGCAGCGCTTCGATGTCAACCGGTCTCGTTTCTACACCGCAGAGCTGTTGTGCGCTCTCGAGTGCCTGCACGGGTTCAACGTCATCTACCGAGATCTGAAGCCCGAGAATATCCTGCTGGATTACCAGGGCCACATCGCGCTGTGTGACTTTGGTCTCTGCAAGCTGGACATGAAGGACGAGGACCGGACCAACACCTTCTGTGGTACTCCCGAGTATCTCGCCCCCGAGCTCCTCATGGGCCAGGGTTACAACAAGACCGTGGACTGGTGGACGCTGGGTGTCTTGCTTTACGAGATGCTGACGGGGCTTCCCCCCTTCTACGACGAGAACACCAACGAGATGTACCGCAAGATCCTGGGCGAGCCGCTGCACTTCCCTAGCCACGACATTGTGCCGCCCGCCGCCAAGGATCTCCTGACCAAGCTGCTGAACCGCGACCCGACGCAGCGCCTGGGTGCAAACGGCTCCGCTGAGATCAAGGCACACCCCTTCTTCCATGCGATTGACTGGCGTAAGTTGCTGCAGCGCAAGTATGAGCCTACCTTCAAGCCCAATGTGGTAAGTACTGTAACCCGCGATCCTGCTGCGACAAGAGGAGTACATGTGTATACTAAATCATCTCCGTAGGCTGGTGCCATGGACACGGACAACTTCGATCCGGAGTTCACCCAGGAGGCGCCCCAGGACTCATACGTGGGAGGTGTTCCCCTTTCGGAGACGATGCAGAACCAGTTCCATGGCTTCAGTTACAACCGCCCGATCGCCGGCCTCGCGGACGGTGGTGGCAGTGTCAAGGACCCTTCATTCATTGGCAGTGTCACAGGCCGGTAAGAGCGAGACGAAAGAGATGCCCCAACATTTGCAATGACGAAGGAAAGCAGGTTTGGATGATGGGATTCTGCATTTGTACAACTATGAGGGCGCATGAGAGCAGCATGCAGGCACAGATGCCATGTTGTGATTGGCAGGGCATGTACTGTGGAGGTGACGAATTGAGAGAACCCCCAATTGTCACACCCAACCATTCATAAGGGGAAGGAGGAGAGGGGCCAATCTTGATCACAGCCCTCCTTCTTTTGTTGACCCCTTTCCCACTGCACATCTTGGGTTGAGTACCACCTTTTCCACACACACACACCTCACATACTGGAGTTTGGTCTGATTTCTACACTCTTCCACTGGCACAAATCTGCAGATGGTGTGTTTTTCTTTTCACTACAAGGGATGGTCATTCTTGCAGAACCTTGGTGATCTGCAAATTCCTGGCCTTTTTCCTAAAGTGTCTGGCACAGTGGAGAGATTCAGGGAGGGAAAAAGTCGGGTAGAGGAGATGCTTGACCACCCATGGACACAGCAGTGAAGCAGTCCTTAGAGGAGACGGCAGGCAGATAAACAACAATACACATCGGGTATCTTCAATGTGCTTTTCAAATTGCCACCCTAGAGTTGCCGATCATGCCACCACATACTCACCCCATATGTTCCTGGACCAGGCCAGCCACTCCTTGCCTGGAATTCAAATGATGACAAGACTGAAGGCGGCATTTCAGGATCATCGGTCTGGGTACAGCCCACGCGTGGTTGCTTGGGGAACAATCAATACTCTTTGAGGCTATTCGTAGACACCCAACACATAACACTGCACTGAGCGAGTGCTTTGCAAACCTTATGTATAAAAGTATGATCTGTCAGAAGCATGTGGGGCATCTCTAGGCTCTGACTGACTGGATGCATGGTGACGCAGATGTCTGATGAAACAGTACAGAGGCGGGGTGCGTTACTTCTGATCCTGATAGGCCGCGCCCCCTCGATTTGTTGAGCTTTCAGATTGACTTGTGGACTGGAAGTTGAGCTCTTATTTCATGAATTATCCATGAATTATTCTTGACTTGAACATCCGACACATCAATCACTACTTCAAAGAGCGACCAGGGTGAGTGCTTCTGTCTGTCCTTCTACACTGTAAAATACTGCCAAGCATGTACCTACTCGTGCATGTTGTGCCCCTCTTTTTCGGGAGCTGTGTGACACCACTGCGGGGCAGCTGCTGTCATGGTGCTGTTGCGCTGTGGTGGGAAGGCATGGAATGGGAGGAGGACCCCGCTTCCAAGTTGTGGGCGAGATGTCTGTTGATACGGATGCTGCGGAACTGCAACAACTTCTCCTCTAGACACAAGAGCTGATCAGCCAGCATCACAGTTCACCTGTTGGACAACCAACTCCTCTTGTTGTGTCAATTGTGTCAAGCCACCGGCCTCCTTGCTTGTTGAAGGTATGTTCCCTGTTGCTTGAGCCCGCCCCCGCCCCCGCGGCCCTACCATGATATCTTCCGACTCGACAGCTCCTAGATCGGTCACCCGGCCACAGCTCCCCTCCATTCCTCAATGTCATCCGATTCCTGACTCTGGCTATCACACTTTTTTTCTCTTCTTTCCTTTTCTCTTTTTCCCTCGTCGCACACCTCTGACATTCCTAACCAACCTACACAGAATCATCAGCCAATTGCCTCTCCAGATTCACGACTAGTCACCATGCCCCAAGCCAGCAGCCTTCCTGCCTGGAGCGAGCTCCAGCAGCACCGCGACACCGTGGGCAAGAGCTTCGTCCTCAAGGAAGCCTTCGCGTCCGACCCCAAGCGTTTCGAGAAGTACACGCGGACCTTCACCCTGCCGGCGTCTGTCTCGTCTTCCGGCCAGCCCACCGAGATCCTCTTCGACTTCTCCAAGAACTTCCTTACCGATGACACCCTCGACCTGCTCATCAAGCTGGCCGACCAGGCTGGCGTCGAGAAGAAGCGCGAGGCCATGTTCGTTGGCGACAGGATCAACTTCACCGAGGACCGTGCCGTCTACCATGCTGCCCTGCGAAACGTTGGGCTCGAGGGTAAGCCCTGGGATATGAAGGTTGATGGTGTCGACGTCATGGGTACCCAGGGTGGCGTGAACGAGGTGCTGGCGCACATGAAGGAGTTCAGCGCCCAGGTCCGCAGTGGCGATTGGAAGGGTTTCACGGGCAAGAAGTTGACTACCATCGTCAACGTTGGTATCGGCGGTTCTGACTTGTGAGTACATTGATCTATGGCTCTTCCTGCACGTCGTGGGGGGCCAATGCTGCACAGGCTGCGAATGCGACTGACAATCATGAATTACAGGGGCCCAGTCATGGTCACTGAGGCACTCAAGCACTATGGTGCCAAGGACATGACCCTCCACTTCGTGTCCAACATCGACGGCACCCACATGGCAGAGGCCCTTGCCCACTCCGACCCGGAGACCACCCTCTTCCTGATCGCATCCAAGACCTTCACCACCGCCGAGACCACCACCAATGCCAACACGGCCAAGACATGGTTCCTCGAGAAGACCGGCGGCAAGGGAGAGATCGCGAAGCACTTTGTGGCCCTGTCCACCAACGAGCCTGAGGTCACAAAGTTCGGCATCGACTCCAAGAACATGTTCGGGTTCGAGAGCTGGGTCGGCGGCCGCTACTCGGTCTGGAGCGCCATTGGCCTGTCCGTTTCGCTGTACATCGGATACGAGAACTTTGAGAAGTTCCTGGCTGGCGCACACGAGATGGACAAGCATTTCCGCACTGCCGCGCTGAAGGAGAACATCCCCGCCATTGCTGGTCTGTTGAGTGTGTGGTATGGCGACTTCTACAGCGCGCAGACGCACCTGGTCGCTCCGTAAGTCAAGCCGTGTCTGCCCCTGGAGTTGTCAATATGGTGTGCTGACACAACAACAAACAAATGTAGCTTTGACCAATACCTGCACCGCTTCCCTGCCTACCTGCAGCAGCTGTCCATGGAGTCCAACGGCAAGACCATCACCTCGGACGGCTCCCCTGCCAAGTACACCACCGGCCCCATCCTGTTCGGCGAGCCTTGCACCAATGCCCAGCACTCTTTCTTCCAGCTCGTCCACCAGGGTACCAAGCTGATCCCGACCGACTTCATTCTGGCGGCCAAGTCACACAACCCCATCTCCGACAACCTGCACCAGAAGATGCTTGCCTCCAACTACCTGGCCCAGGCCGAGGCCCTGATGGTCGGCAAGACGGCTGAGCAGGTCAAGGCTGAGGGCACTCCCGAGAACCTGGTGCCGCACAAGGTCTTCTTGGGTAACCGCCCCACCACCAGCATCCTGGTCGGCGGACACATCGGCCCTGCTGAGCTGGGTGCTCTCATTGTCTACTACGAGCACCTGACCTTCACCGAGGGCGCGGTCTGGGATATCAACTCATTTGACCAGTGGGGTGTCGAGCTGGGCAAGGTCCTGGCCAAGAAGATCCTCAAGGAGCTGGATGAGTCCGGTGACGGCTCTGGCCACGATGCGTCCACCGGTGGCCTCATCGGCGCATTCAAGAAGTACTCCAGCCTGTGAGCTGCAGCTTGTACAAAGCAGCCATGACGGGCTTATCGAAATCCCTATGAATGAGAGAGCGTTTGTTCAGTAATGAAAATATGAATATTTATATATACACACAACATTAGAACCAAATCGGTCCCACTCCATAGACCAGTCCGACGTGGAACTCATCTAGGAGATGTCAGCATCTTCGAAGCGAATGTCGTTTCCTTGAGAAGCGTTTGTTTTTCCTTCCTTCCCTTCCCCTCCCATTTATACCATCTCCGTTTTCTCGACTTATATCCAGGCCGACGAACCTGAACATCCTCCGATCTTGTCAACGATATAAATAGTCGCAGCATCACTATACCCGGTGACGTGGCCCTCGTGAATGAACAAAGCGTCCACTGATGTTCCTTTGTCACAAAACTCGTCACCGCTGTCGCAGTAGCGGATCTGCTGGTAAGGGATGAGAGACAACAGAGGTGCTCACTAACGTCGCTTGCGTTTCCGCGGTCCTAGGATTCACCTTTAACGAAGGAAGGGTCGCCCAAGAGGACGGTGGCGGCAATTATATCGTGCTTCTGTCAGTCAAGGGCCAAGCACTACTTCCAAAACCATACGAAAGAACCCAAGGGGGTGAGGGGCTCCGACGTACGATTACTCTTCATAGAGGAGCCGTACGCGGTCATCGAACTGAAGTCGGACTCGGATGCTCCGCATAGGAAGTCGGCCGTCATCTGAGCGCACTGCGAGTAGCCCCATGAAGACGATCTTGCTAGCTGGGCAGCAGGTCTGGTAGGTCGTCACCATGTCGGTCAAGTCGGAGATGCCCTCGGACTCGGAGGAAACGTAGGGTTCTAGGAGATGCGGGGTCTGTTTTGGGGAGGGAGGCGAGCGGTTAGCCTCTCTGGCTGTTTGAATGGTTCTTCCATATACATAGAGAGAGAAAGAGAGAGGTATACAGAGAAGCGAGGCCGGCTTCATTTCCTTATCGCCAAGGCAAGAAGCAAGTCATTTTGGGAAATAATACTCACAAGCGGCAATGTCAGAGCCTGGGCAGGCTTCGACAACGGCGTCCGCGATCGTAGTGATGATTCCTGCCCCAGAGGCTTCGGTGGAAGTACGGGAGACGATGGTGTGGGCGGCTCCCGTGGTTAAGACGTAGCTTACACTGTTGCAGGAGGCGCTGGTAGTGATGGAGAGTAGGTTGGCCTACGTAGCACCCAGAACACAGAGGATCGTGGTTTGAACTTGATGTTGGTGATAGTCCAGAGGTTGGGTATAAGGGTGGTGCAATTGGGACAGTATGAAACTTTTTTGAAGGTGATCCAGTATCTTTGTGATGGGGAATGTCGTGGTGTTGTTATCCTCCCTTTCCCGTCGTTGTGCTTGGTTATATGTAGCGTAGCAGACTTTTTTGATACTGGAGGGAACGGAGGAGGAACTGAGGCTTCCAAAGCTCTGGCGTTCTTGGCCAGACGACATCGACGCCAGGTTTCATACGAGAGAGGCTCATCACATCTATACACCACGCCATGCTAGTTATCGAGGTTGTTCGACGGCGTCCAGCTTGCTGATTTATTTTGGCGTGTCCCTTTCGTGGACGAGAGCTGGAAGACCTCCATCCGAATGAGACATCTCTGCTGCTCCCTTCTCTTCAGTGGCTCGCAAGTCTGGCTCTATCGGACTGAAAGTCGCCTGTTATCTCATTGCTAGCAATACTCCAATGGGAGAATGTCAGCCAAACTGACCTTGGTGAGGATGATCATGGAAGTAGGCTAGGTGAATTTGGCGTCCTTTTGAGGCTTGCTCTCCTGCGAAACTTTCTCTCTCCTCTCTCTCTCTCTCTCTCTCTCTCTCTCTCTCTCTCTCTCTCTCTCTCTCTCTCTCTCTCTCTCTCT
>JACWST010000225.1:5339-17954 GCA_014850475.1 Cryphonectria naterciae
GGCGGGGGGAGGGGGCGGGGGGGGGGGGGGGGGGAGCGGTTGGTGGGCCTGGTGGGGGGGAGGGAAGGGGAGGGAGAAGAGAGGGAGGGGGGGGGGGGGGGGGGGGGGGGGGGGGAAAGGGGAGGTGAAGGGTAAAACAGACGACGCACTCACCAGCAATGCCAGAGTTAGTCCCAATAGCCGTCACCGTCATCTGAACCGAATCACCTGCAGAAATCGGCACATCAAGAGTGTCCACTGCTGTCGTCATTAGTTATCCAACACAGAGACTCTCTCCTATGTACCCGCATCACCTAATACGACCCCCGACTTATGTGTGTGTGTGTGAGAGAGAGAGAGAGAGAGATAGAGGAGAAATAGTGAAGATTCTCTCACCATCCGGCAGCCAACAAGCCCAAGCGCTATACCCAACAACCCCGTCCTCGATCGTGAGGAAGATGCCCGTCTGGAGCAGCGCCGCACAACGGTCCCCGTCAATCCCGACCCAGATTGCCCCGCCGTACTGCGTGCCCTCGGTGTAATTGATAGCTGAAGGGTTGATGGTCGGCACGACGATCGTCCCGGTGACGGAGGTGTAGTTAGTCCCGATGAGCTCGACGCCGGACCAGTTCAAACTCTCGGATACATCACGCTTGCTGGTGGACGAGTGCGGAGGGGCTTGAATTCTGTGGCCTCGGGGGTGGGTGGGAGGATGTGCGTGAGGGCTGGGACTGGCTGAGAGAGTGTAGGGTAGGGCGAGAAAGGTTGTCAAGATGGCTAGTGACTGCATTTTGATCAGGTAGATGGACCGTAATAGGCGTTTCTCCTGAGATGGGATTGGGTATTGAGTATTGATTATGAATATTCTAACACAAGTGATCATGTAGTTTGCTGGGAGCATCCGACTGCAGTCCAGCCTCATTTATAACAATACATGCCTACATACTTGCACAGGCTGCCGGGTTCATCGCAAAGAGCGCGCCATGTTCTCCATGCTGAAGGAGGGTTGTGGCCAGCTTCACGGAAATTAGGCTGCTTGAGTACTTGCCTTCGGTGTTCTGAGTGAAGGATCGCATAGGGCCGCAATGCCAGGGTTGAACAACTTCTGTATGCGGCGAATTTAACCCTCGATACCTCTACCCGCCGCCGTATATGCCTGTATAGCTCCTTTCGAGTTGCAGAGATAAGCAAAAAGATCCTTCGATGCGCTCCTCTGCACGTTCAAGTGCTTAAAACCGACAAATGAGGTGTTCCTGAACGCAATCCTTCTGCAAGAACGGACCGCCCGTTCCGGGATGCAAAGTGAGGAGATGGAAGCAATACAGAAAAGAAGGATTTGACAAGACATATACTCTGGCCGAGGCTTGTGTCTGCGTTCGTGCTGATCACTCTGGAGCTCTCGCCGACCCCCAGCATGCCCTTTGCCCAAGCAAAAGAAAGAATCCGCCCATCAACGGGGCTAAGAGAAATTGTGCTTCTGGGTTGCCCATAGTCCATAGCAACCACTCGGTTGGGTCACAGAGATGAAGGTGGTCTTCAGAATGAGATGGCTAGGTCGTCCAGTTTGCATTGTGAACGGGGTGAAAGTCCCTCGAATATTCCTAGTATAAATGGTACTATGGATATAAGCTCTCTCAGCTTGACAGGTAGTAGGATCGGAAGTGAGCCCGTCTAGGACGTTTTCACCATGCCAAGGGGCAGTCTGCCCAAGGTTCTTGGCTTGGAATCAGCATCAATCCTCAGAAGAGGCCCACTAGAGAAGTAGGACAACACTCAGATGGCGGTTGGTTGGTGGTACAGCTCATTCCGACAACGCCACTTGTGAGCTCTGGTCGGCGAAACCTTGAAAGCCTAACCTTCGTGTGAATTTAGCTTTCCCCGTACATTGGACCGAAAAGCGGGGAAAAGTCTAGAGGTTTTTTTTTTGTGTGTGTCTGTTGGAGTGGATGGAGAAGAGAAAGATTTCGTCTGGTGTGAGAAGCCTGCGCGTCCCTGCAAGGCGTTGGGACTCAGATATTCCGCGATGGCCTTATCTGGTGGAACGTGATGATGTGGGTGTCTGTCGCCCGCCGTACGCGAACCTCTTGGCCTGGTGATCTAAGCACGAGCGATGGTGTCATAATCATGAACATCGTCTATCAGTCTTTTATTGCTTTCCTTACGGCCATGACCCTCGACTACTCTGCCGTTGAAGTGATAGGAATGGTTTGGAGCCTCAGGATGCCAGGACGTGTGCTGGCTCTTGAATAAGCACTACAAGTTATCTAGCAACATCGCAGACAGACTTGGGTCGTCCACAATTGTACGATTATATACCGAGTTAGGGAGTTAGGTGATTACTGTTGCCGGAGCTAGCTGTAGGCTGACTGACAACCTATCAAACATGAGTATTTCTTCGCGACTGTACGAGTATGGGAGGGTCTTGACGAGTACTGGTTTATCGCGTAGGGGAAGGGGAGAGAGAGAGGGGGGAAAAAAGAAGAAAAAAGGGATCCTCCTCAACCATGCTCCCCTTATTTCACGGCAGATGTTTTCTCGTAAGATCGGAACCGCCCCTCAGCGGAGCACCAAGGGTTGGACGAAGCATGCAATCCGGTGGAGCTCCGCGATAAGACGACGGCATGGCTGGCATCCGAGACCGCGACAAAGTCCGTCTGAAGCGCCCAATTGGCGTAGAGAAAGCGCTGCCCGTGGACATGCAGAATGCAGAGAGAGAGAGGGTCTCGAATGCTGCATCTTCGTCAGGTGGCGCTAGGCTCTTGTCCTGGTTGCACCCGGCAGTGCATTGCATTGATTACCCCCCCCCCCCACGCCCCCCTCCTCGGCCACCAAACGCAAGGGTCTGGAAAAGAAAGATCCTGTCACCGCCGCCGCCGAGAACAAGGTCGTGAGCAGTAAGCAGCTGAGATGCTAAGTGTTAACCTTGGTGATGGCGTCGGAAGCGGGAGACCGGTAGCTTCCGAGGCCCTGGCCCCTGACGGGTGGGCGGAGAAGACACTGCCAGGACTCGAGGTAGAGAGGCACAACGCAGCCATCGACTTGTCCAAGCATCATCGTCCGCAATAGATAAATCCCCGCACGACTGGGGCCCATGGAAGAGAGATCGAGATCCAAGACTCGATGTCTCTCGTCCTATGATAATTTGACCAAGGAGCGCTGTAACAGGAAAAGTTGAAGAGACGAGCGCACGTCGGCGCCCTCAGCTGAACGACGCAAATCTCGACATGATGACGTTTTCGACCGATGTGAGCCTGATTTCGAGACCTAGGTTGAAGTTGGTTACTGAGGACTGATTGGCCTAGATAGCTTTGGGTGGCACCAAAGCAGCCGCAGGGTAGTAACAACACCGTCTTTTTGTTGACGCGTTGGGCCATCCCTGTCCCTGCAAGGCTGCATCTCTTGTGAGAAGTGAGTGAGAAGAGAGAGAGCAAAAAGAGTGTGGGTGGAAGAGGGAGAGCGCCAAAGAGCCAATGTCTCCGCAGTTTTGTTACCGCTCAGCGCTGCCTGTAGCGGAGTAGTCCGGACTATACTATGTACAGTAGTAGTATGTATGGTTTGGCGGGTCCGTGGCGGTCTGGAGAGCGATTCTCGAATCTCGCTGCATCTTTCGACAAAGGTTCATGTGGATCTGGGCAGAAATGTTTGACTGCTGACTGCCAATGCCTGGTCTGTGCCCAAATATTGCCAAAAGCTCTGGATGTCAAGTCATCTGTGGTCAGTTGACACGGAGCGGGATGTCCTCAACAACAAACAACAGCACCAAGCGCGGTCTAGATGGCTGGTATCAGTCACCTGCTGCCTGTGTCTGAGAGGAGCCTTGTCGATGGATCTGCAATGCAACTTCGCGCAGCAGGCCAATGGTGGACGAGCAGGGGGGGTATCTGAAACGCACACTGCCCGGAAAGGGCATCGTGACCTTGTTTGTGCATAGATAACTGGGAAACCTCCGACTGTAGCTGCATGGGTTGAGGCAAAAAATAACAATAAAAAAATACCTTGTAGCAGTATCGGTTCTGCACTGCACTGCAGCAGTGTCCCGTAGCCGCCGGATCATGCCCAAGGTTTGGATGAATGGCGCTGTACAGATGCGTGGCATCTTCTCCCAGTCTGGATCGTGATACAGCAGCCCGTGGGCAGCTTGTGTAACTACTGAGAAGCATCTAGGAGGAGGGGAAAATGGCGGTCGGTTCGAGGCACCGGGGGCGCCATCCTCCGGGAACAAGGGGTGACCATTCTCTCCCTGCCGGACCTGGTGCAGGCTATATTGGTAGTATGGTATATGTCTCGCTCAACCATACGTACCATACTCTTGAATACCATAGCAGCAGTAGCCATAGACGCACGCCACAGTCGAGGAGAGCTGAGATGAATTCTTCGGTTAGGGCATGGAATCGCTGCTTCAGATGCTCCAGATCGGTACGGCAGGCGAAATGCTCTCATCAAGTCAAGAACCTGGTGAACCTTATCCTCATAACCCTCTGGCATGGTATGTAAAATGATGTTAAATGGCGACTGTCGCAGCAAGGAAATTAGACACCAATCTGGAGAGAGCCGAGTGCGGTAGCGAGGTTGATGCAACGGTCTCTATTGTCGCCGGTCGGGGGGAGAAGAGAGAGAAAACCGGCGGCCATTTGAGTCTCAAATGTCAGCAGCACCGTTGCAACAGAGCTGGAGCAACCAGATTTCCAAGCCCGATGGATGGCATTTCTTGCAGGATCTGGATGTAATTCCTGGCCATCCATGTCCCCCCGCATACTGGCTCGTTTCCTAGCCTGAATTCATCTGGGTGCCCGAACCATGGTGTTCCTGTAATTGAAACGGTGGTGATGTCCTGCGGGGCAATGTGTTGAGGTCTGAGCTGTGGCTGTATGGCTGCTGTAGTAGCTCCTGGCTCTGTCTGATCTTCTGTCTTCTGTCAGGCGAGGTTCAACATTAATTTTTTCCACCCTTCCTTTCTTCTTTTCCCGCCCCTTGCTGCCCGCCTAAGCAATGATGATGTTCTGTGTTGTCATGCTGTGATTTGTCTTGGCTGGTATCATGTCAGGTCAGGCCAGGTAAGGGAAGAAGACGGCATGTCCGAGGTCTGCTAGTCAGTATCTGCAAATAGTTGGAGGGGGTGGTGGAGGAGGAGGAGGACTACTTCCATTGTTGGCATGGCCAGTTGTGTGTGATTGGACCTGACACAGGCTCATACCGGAGCATCTGAAAAGGTCGACTACATCAGGACTATGACAATATACATCACAGGCCTTGCAAGGTCTCCGGTTGTTTGTTGGTGGGAGACCAAAAAAAGAACCAAGTGAAAGTCGGAGGGGCGCTGTTGTTCAGCAGCAGCAGGTGGAGAATGAATTGCATGCAGGAAAGTGGCTGCGGTAGTAGAGAGAGGCAGTGGCAGTGGTGATCACTTGGCCCAGGCCTAAGACAGGACAGGAGCCAGGGGGGGCCCCATGCTGAGCCTCCCCCCCTCCCTCCCTCTTTCCCTCCCCCACCTGCGGAGGTACCTCTCCACCTGCACAGAATAACGTACGATGAAATGTACCGTGTACTGTCGTGTATTTACCAGATGCCAATCGAGCTTCTTCCTGCAACTTTCCAGCTTTTTTTGTTTTCCCTGTTTCTGAAATGCGCCAGTAACAAATGCCATTTCCATCCCTCCCCCAAAATTCCCCACATGCGCCAGCTCAGCCTACCCTAAACTTCCAGCTTGCACTCTATTCCCAAACTCGTCCTTGTCTTGTCTTGCATCTCCCTCTTTTTCTTCTTCCCTGCCTGCCTCTTCTTTCCCCTCTCGTCTCTGATATCTTTTCCCTGTTCGACTTGGTCTTCAGTTTCCCCCCTTCTTTCGTTTTCATCTCCTTACTGTCTCCCGTTTCTTCCCTCCTCCTCCTCCTCCTTCCATTCTTCCTTTGTACTTTGCAATCTAATTTGAAGACTGTGGGCCTTGTCATTTGTCCGTCGTGATCTTCAGGCCCTCCTCCCCCCCTCCCCTCCTCCCACGCCTCGCCCTCACGCCATTTCTAGCCCAGGTTTCTACAAGGAGAGGAGCTGTAGAGGTCCTGACCTGAGCTCCATCCCTCCTCCCTGGCTCTCAACCTGGACTTCCTGGATCTCACCTGGGCCCCGTTTAAACATCCGTGCCCGCTCCTCATCACGCACTCTCTTGGCCCTCCTCCACCCACACCTCCCCCACCCCTCCCAAACCCACCCTTCCTCACTTATCTTCCGACTACGACCCAGTCCCCCAAGAAGACCTTGCTGGTCCTTCCGACCTACCTCAACATTCACCTCCACCCTCTCTGGGCACTCATCGACAGCAACTGACCACCCTTCACCCTCGACGGACGGAATGGCGGTCTCATCCTGCACATGAAAGCTTGATACTCGTTGCCTGTCCTGGGGCACAGCTCGACGCCATGGGGAACACGCCTTCCAAAGTCTCGCAAGGTCGTACTTCCCAGAAGCTGTCCAAGGCGAGGATCACCAGCTCATCCACGCCCAAGGTGCCTGCTTCGACTCCCAACACCCAGCAGGCCGGCACGATTCCTCCTATCTCTCACAACCAGGCTCCAGCCCTGATCAGCATCCCTTATTCTGCGACCACCACTCCCAGTTCTGTCGACGAGGATCATGACGAAGTGGCCAAGGAATCCTCAGACAGGCCATTTCTTGTACCGCCAAAGGTGCAGAGGCGCCTTAGTCTGTTCCGGTCGAAATCATCCCAGGATACATCGGAGCGCCGTAAATCCAGGCGCAATACCATCGTCGGACCATCCACTCCCACATTTGAAGCAGGTGGCGTCTCGAGGGCTCAGTCTTTATCTACCCACAATTTTGCGAAAGAACCGCAGAATGTCGTACCCAGTAGCGAAGAGTATGTCGCTCCATACCATGAAAGGCAATCCTTGGCTAACGGGGCAAATGATAGCTGGTCATCGGCCGGGAACCGTGCCTCCTGGGCGTACGATATGTCGTCCTACGAAGCCCAGCGGATCCTGAACCTCATCAAGGACCATAACACGCCTCTTCCCCGCAGCCAGACGTCAACATCGCTGTGCGAGTCTACACCCACAGCAGAGATGCGATCGCCCATCGGCCGTCAAACCCCATCTGTTACCGGCCAGGCAGAGAGCACCGTGATATCCCGCTCCAACTCGGAATTATCCCTGCACCCCCCAATGCGGCGTCGCTCCATCATACAGACACCTGGTGTCGCCACACGGACACGGCCAAGTCCCAACGTCACGAGGTCTAGGAGGTCTAGCCTCCGACATAGCCACCCTCCCACGCCGAGCATGTCCCGGCAGCCATCCTTCGAGACAAATGACAGCCGCTTCTTGTCACTCCCACCGCTCCCTATACCGATCCGCGTCTCCGAGGACACGCCTAGGGTATTGACCCCTAAGGAAACGGACTACAGCACGACGGGGGCTTTCAAATTCGGGAGCCTTCGAATTACCAATGGTAGCCCTGTCTCGACCCCCTCCATGGCAGCCATTAATAGAGGCGCAGAAGAGATCAGCAACCCCTCTGCAAGTGGCGGTGTGGATTATTTCGCCAGTGCTCCAGCCCGTGACACGGACATGCCGTCTGCGGCAGTGGAGGACCCTGCGCAATCATCTACTCTTTCCGAGCAAACTCTACTTTCAAGGTCAGCGTCAGTCTGCGATGCGGTTCCCCAAGCGCAGCTGCCTCTCCTGTCGATCACTACTGCACAGGGCGTGGACGCGAGCGACATATTGTCCCCTGCGCTGCAGACGAGTCCTGTTGTTGAGATTCAACAGAAGCCCCCAGCCAGTCCGTTGCTGAAGACGCAGTCGAGACAAGCAGCGGTTGATGACGATTTGTTTGAGGATGACGATCAGCTGGAAATGTCTGGCGTTGAGGTGCTCGACATCAGAGTAGACTCCAACGCAAAGAGCCTCCCGCCTCAGCCAGTGGACTGGTCACAGCAAGGTTCTCAAGGTATCACGAGGTCTGACAGTGGGTTCGAGTCGAATGCCAAGTCGGAGTCGTCCCAATCTTGCAATTCACTCACCAAGGCAGACTCTGGTTACAGTTCCAACTTGTCCTTGCGGTCTTTGCGGAAAGAGTCGATCCAACCTACGGTCGAGCGAGAGGCTGAGAGAAGCTCAACGGAGAGTGAAAGGGATTCATCCTCAATCTTGGGCAGGGGGCCTAGAAGATCGCTTGAGACCCAGGTACTGAAGCCAATGGGAGTCTCGGACGTTTCCGCTGTCAATACTGCGCACAGTGACAAAGCCCCGACTCCTCCACCAAAAGATGATGCCCAACTGAAGCCTACGTCGCAGCCGTCAAAAGAAACGGCGGCGGCTGGGGTAACACCCAAAAAAATAGTGCGGCCGCAGCCCGCCGCCATTGATACCAACAAGGGCAAAGACAAGCGAGGCCTCAGGTCGCCTGGGTCCGCTCCATCTACGCCAGCGAGCGTGAGATCGGAGGACTCCACGTCATCCTTGAGTATTGGAAACAATACCCAGAAGCCAGGCAGGCTGCAGCGTTTTCTCAGTCTGAATCACTCGGCGAGGCAACCTCTCACAGTGCATGAGACGCATACCGTCGACAACGAAGTACCATCGATTCCCAAGGAGGTCGAAGACAAGCTCCGTGAACACACCGGTCTGTTTCCCACCACGGCTAGGAGGCTCGCACTGAAATCCCAGATGAGCAAGGAGACCTTGAAGACGATAATGAGTGTCGGCAGCCTCGAAGTCTCCAAGGACAATGAGCTACCGGCCACACCGACGACTTCAGACGATGATCATGGCAAGACGATACGCAAACCAGACGGTAGTCTAGAAAGCTCTTTGAAGCAGACTTTCAGCTCCATGCAGACAACCTTCAAGAGCGGCACAGCCTCTATGGTGCAACGCCGACGAGAGATCCCACGGAAGCCTGTACCCACCCGAAGACATTTGCAGAACCAGGATACCCAGCAGGCTCTCAGAGACGATAACATGCTTGCTATGGAGGCCGAGCTCATAAGCTACACCTCTGTCACGAGCAGCCTGGGCAGCAATGCGTACGATGTCGCTGCCCGAGCAATGCAGGCAGCGGGAACACCGAGTCGTTCTCAGTCGATGATCTCAGGACGGGAGCATTACCTACACTTGAGGACGTACAGTCTGAACGCCGCACCCCCTAGTGCCCTGAACAATGGCCCACATCGTTCGACGACGTTCCCACAGAGCGGCTCGCTACGCGACAAGCGAAGATCCTCACCTCCGATCAGCATGGCTCCGCGGAACTCCTTTCGCTCGCCTCCGCCGCGCTCACCTTTGAGTCCGCAGGGGCCGGCGGTGATGCGAAGTACGAGCCACAACGGTGTGACCAGCAGTATCAGAAGTCTATCTCCGCAGGGTGCTATGAGTCCTGAAAGTTTCCAGCAGCGAGCGCAGACGATTTCAGTAATTCACCCACCTTCTACCACCGTCTCGGACACCTTGACTCCCTCACGCAATTCTCTAGATTCCCCCAGCTCTGCGTCGGTCACCAACCGCCATCGTTTGATGTCGCCAACCCGCTGTGAATCTGTGCGTGAATCTCAGGATTTCCAATCACTTTGCCAGGGTGCCAACCATCCGTTCCTCAAACACCAGTCAAGCCTTGATGGAGTCGGTAGAAATCAGCTGCAGGGAGTTTATATGCCTCTACCTGCTCACCGAGGACCAAAGTTGGGGTCAGAGCCCCCGTCTCATGACTGGAATCCTCAAAACAGCTCTCGCCTGGGTGAGGGCCGTCCCCAGTCGGAACAGATGGCATGGGCCCCTCCGTACGTACCGCGTGGGCCACATCGTCGAAACCTGTCAGCAGGCAGCCGACCCTACTATCACCAGCTGGGTGGCCATCATGCGCCTTACCGCATCTTGCACAGTTACAATTCACCCGCGTACCGCAACGCCCCTATCTGGGGTTGACAGTGTCGATACCTGGATGGGGGGCATGTTGGTCGTCTCAACCGACCTCGATTGCGATGAGAAAAAAATCTTTGCATGACTTGGCATCGGACCGGCATTGTGCTGGTCAACAAGATTAATAACCAGGTGAGACACGAAGCCTTTTCATGGCCCCTCACTGTGCATTAGCAAGTCTCATGAGAGACGCCACAAGGGGCCTTCAACCATGCGAAGCAGTCTGACTGCCTTGACCTGAGGTCAACAGCAGCAGACCTGCTTCCGATCACGATCGTTCCCCAAAAGATTTTCTTGAGTTTGGTTTTGTTTCTCTCTATTCATCTATCAAGGAGTGGTATGCATTTCAACGGCCTTGAATATTTCAGGCCGAAGGCGTTTGGGGGCATCAGCATTTCAGCATCAAAGCGGCACATGGCAACGGCTCGCAACACATTTCACGAACCTTCTACGGTCAGCATTTTCATTTTGTGTCGGGGGAAATCATGATGGCTGGATCAGCCTTTTTGTTACTGGTGCAATCTGAGAGGACTCGTCTCCTGTGGAGATGACAACCCCAAGCGGTAGTCCCATATTGGCGCTCTCCCCGGAAAGGGGGGGGGGCCTTTTTTCCGTTATTTGCTTGCGCATTTCTTGATTTTTGATGGAAGTTGGCCGGACATTGCAAGGTACAGGCATTTATACCCCACGACAACTTTATAACGGTCATCACCGTATTTGTTAGTTCTGCGTCTTGGTACTGGTCAAGGACGGGTTGAATACCATCAATATCACGGGAGGGAGGTCACTGGATGGCTAATGGGGTTGATCCTCTCCACCACATACACACAAGGCAGTGGAGGAAGGCGGCCCGACGACAGGTGGCGAACGGGATGCCTCATGGGACAGACGGACCTCAGTGAAGGGAGGCTGTAGCTGATACTGGCTTGAATAGCTTGGTAGCACAAAATACGATACGATACAAGTAATTCTGGGCCTGTTTGTATAGGAGATGCCATGCTGCACGTGTTGGTGGCCATGCTTCATCCATCCAGCTACGTCAGGCTCTGAGCTCTGCGCAGACACTGTTGGTAAAACAGTGCACGAGAACTCTCTGGCCTGCTGCATGTTGGTGTGGATACTGTCATGGTGGTCAGTGTCAAGCCGCATCACCTTGGAGCGCCTGGACCAGCTTTGACGTGCATCCTGTGACAACAACATGATGAAGGAAAAATCCACATGGATCGACAAAACAGCCCCGCTGTTAGGTCTTGTATTTTTATCCATGGAGAAGGGAAAATTGTCTGGTGGAAGTTTCCTCTTGATAGTGAACAGGAAATGACAGTGAACAGGCGAAGTGGTTGTCGATGCTATCTAAGTAATCACCGGCAAAATTCCTAGTGATCTGATCTGTATTTCAATATCAACAAATTTGACCCTATAAACCACACGATACTGTTCGGGCCCACCACTATGTAGAGAGGTAGCCGCTCCAACCTGGCTGAAAAAGAGAAAAACAGAAAAAAGTTTATAAAGACTGTGCTGAGGATTCAAATGCTATACGTACATAGTACTCAGCACCCACCAATCAAGTCCCAAAGTCCAACAAACAAAACCCAGCTGAGGGGCGGATTTCTGATGACGCCAGGCTGTGCAAAGCGCTTAGGACTGTTCCTCCAGAGGCTCTGGCCACTAATCAACCATCTCAGCAGGGGACCCATCAAACTGCAGATCTCATAGAGAGAGAGGAGAGAGGAAAAGATATGCAAGGGGCATTTGCACAGACGGGCTTTGGTAGGTCGCATGCATGTATACACTATGGTAGCACCACCCACCGACAGACAACGCGCAATAAGCGTGGATCTTTTTACACGCTAGCACCCTGCATGCGCACCTGCACTGCCCTGAATCAAGAGGGGGGCCACTGGGGCGTGGAGGGGGGGCGGTCACGCTGTGCCTGCTGGGCCTGTTGCTGCAGGTGCATGCTGGGGTGGGGGGTGGAGAACCGGGTTTGGCGGGCGGGCGGTGGTAGCGGCACCCTAAGTGAGTGTGGTCGCAGTTTCCTTTTGAATCAAACCACACACAAACTGCATGCATGCTTCCTTCCTCAAGAGAACACAGCGGCTCACCACTTTTTTCTTCTTTCGTCCTTACTTCTTAAACACGGCCCTTTTCTCACGTTTCAAGAACTTTACATGTCCCATAGCTTTGTTTTCGTATCGGATGGGGAAAATCTACTTTGCAGCCTCCAGAAGAACGAGCATCCATCTGGCCAGAGGACCTCGAGGAAGCGGAGGAGGAAGTTGAGAGCCTGCATCCATCCTACCATCACCAACATTGCTTAAGCCCCTCCCCTCCCCCTTTCCAGAACCGCCTTTTCCACCTCACACAAGGCACAAGAGTGACACTGCGTCATCATTGACCGAAGTTGATATCCTTTGGTCATACGAAACACAACACCACATCTCGGCTGAACTCTCTCTTTTTCTTTGCCACTCTCGTTCTCCCAAGACGGCATTTCGGTCTGCTCGTGAGCTGTGCGTGAGACATAGAAAGGGGACGAGGGGCCAGCCTAGTTCTTCTAGGAGCCAACAACCACCAGCAGCCGCAACGATCCCTTATATTTCTGCATATTGTTCCTCTCTCTCTCTCCTCCTCCCCCCCCCCCCCCCCCCCCCATCACCCCCCCCACCCCCCACAACACCCCCTGCGACGGCGAACCCCCCGC
>JACWST010000225.1:17964-53270 GCA_014850475.1 Cryphonectria naterciae
AAAGAGGACGACGGGCCCCCCCTCTTCTTTCAGGGACCCAACACCCCCCGCCGCCCGAAACATCCCCTCTATTCCCCCCTCTTTTTTCTCTCTCTTTTCCCCCCCCCCCCCCCCCCCCCGGTCGCTATTAGCATTACCGATCATCATGAAGCCTCTGGGAATGGAAGACCCCGCTTCCTACTACGACCCGCTCTTCGGGGACTCGTTCGCCGACCCGCTCCTCGACGCGGAGCCGCTGCGCCGGGACCCGGAGGCCGAGTCTGTCCGCTCCCACCCATCCTCCATCTCCCACGCAGCAGATCAGACATTGCTGCCGCACCGCATGCCATCGCTGTCGTCTAGACCCCAGACCCAGAGGCTGCAGAGGCGACGAAGTCGATACCTCTATGTGAATGGCGTCCTGGTCCCGGTTACGTCGGCGTCGGCGTCATCGCCCTTGGCCCCTCCTCAGCCGTCAGATCATGGTGCCAGCTGGACTGCTCATGCTGCTGCTGCCGCCAACGCATCACCATCACCATCATCGCCCCCTCCACCTCCTCTAAGAACAGCAGTTCCGCACCGGACACCATCTCACAAGAGGATCAAGTCGTACGGTGCGTCCGGGGCCACCTCATCCTGGCTGCTGGGGAGCGGCGGTGGCGGCGTCTTGGCAGACGCAAAACGACAGGCCTGGACCGGCGAGCGGCGGGAAGTCAGGAAGCTGCAAAAGGACCACCCGGTTGGGTCGGCTCGACCGGCATTCACAATCGCTGTAGGGAGTGGCGGCGATGGGGGAACGGGCGAGGTTGTTGGTGCTGGCGCCGGTGAGAAAGATGGGCTGAAAGGGTCGGTGCTGGGGGTGAGGCGAAAGATGGAACGGCTGAAGGGACTTTATAGGAGGGCGTCCAAGGAAGCGGTGATGGGTTCGACAAATTTACGCTGATTGGGGGATTCCAGCTTGACCAACGGTCACTGGAGAGTGATTTTGCACTCGATTCATGTTTGCGGGCCCACAGGTGGTTGACCATTTTATGGGAGTGGTGTCTGCATATGCCAACCCCCGCCTTACGGTGCTGGTTCGTCGCTTCTTCAAGGCATATTAAAATAAAGCCAGTGTGAAACAAGAATATATAGATATATATATATGAATAGAGAGAAAAATATGAGACTAAGAAGAAATTGAGGTATTGTTGACATTTCTGGATACATGAAACTGCCCATGTCCTACACAAGAGGCTGGATTGGATCACGATGATTGATAACATGGGCTGTTTTAGGAGGTAAGCTAATCATCCTTGGCGTCTTCTACAGAATTCAGTCGTGGGCCTCCTTCAGCCTTCATCAATGCAGGGCGAGACGGTTCGTTATTTATCCTAGCTGGGCTCCATTCCCTCCTCAGCAGCACAAGGAAACGGACTCGTTCATGCAAAAGATATTCCCTGGATGTATGTTGATCAGGCATACGTGCATGACTTGATGAATACACTGTGATGATGATGTTCAGGGCAAGGAATACATGGTGAGATGGCCTTGCCCAGCCCAGGTGTGTGTGTGTGCGCGTATATGTGTCTTTGTCTACACAGTTGTTTCCTTTTCAGCATTGCCATTCCCAGCACTCTTCAGCCCTGCCTCTTGAATATGTGCCGTATGCAGTTCCTGCAGCGCAGGGATAATAAGGCTCTCAATCTCGACATCAGGATCTCCCTCGGGCAGCAGGGCAGGGTCCAGCGGCTTATCCTCAGGCGGGTGATGGAGATCCTGTCTGGTCTCCTCCATTTCGCTCAGGGACCTCTTGTGGCCCGCCGCCTTCATGCTCGCGGCGACGCTGGGGACGCGGATCCACTTGTCGGGCCGGCCAGGCGCGACGAAGACGACCTCCCATTTCCGTGTGGATAAGAGGTTGCCGATGACGAGGTTGTGGCTGTACCGATCTAGAGCGGTCTTGGCCTTGTGGACGAGGATTTCTTTGGGGAGGAGGAAATGGTCAGCGTCTTCTTTTTTCCTTCCTTCTTTTTCTTGCTTCTTCTTGGCACAACCAAACTTACCTGGATCCGTCTCAAGCTTGAACGACACGATCATGCACTGGGGCGCCCATCCGTCGACCAGGTTCTTTAAGAACTTGGGTACCGGGTCCAGATCCACAATGAGCCTCTTACTCCTCGGCACCTTGGTAGTCGAGTCGAAATTATCAAACTCTTCGTCACCACCAACACCACCACTTCCCAGAGCAGGGTTGGTCTTGAGCGAGGGCGAGGCCTTCTTGACGCCGTCCGCCGCATCGGTGCTCTGGATCTTGTGCTCGGCCATGCGGTCCTGCGGTAGGAAGAAGTCACTCGCCGCGGCAGCCAGATACAACAGCCCATCCGGGCCCAGGCGGTGCATCAGCCTCGCGATGGCGCGCAGCTCGTGCAGGTAGTCGCCGATGGTGACGAACGGCACCGTGAGCAAGAGGTTCTTGCTCGTCGCGGTCTGGTACTTGCGCAGGACGTCGAGCATGCTCTCGCCGAACTCGGGCTTGGCCACCACGGTGCCGCCGGGGCCCTCGTCCAGAAAGTCCAGGAAGCAGTTGGTCGCGTGGCTGTAGTGCCGGCTGTACGGGAGCAGGCTGAACTGCCGGTGCAAGAAGAGGACGGCGTAGCCGTTCTCCAAAAAGTACTCGGCCGATGTGGCGCCGCGCGTGCCGGCGCTGAAGTTGTCGATGAATCGTACCGTCTGCTTCTCCAGGGGCACGGTTGTGCCGCCAGAGGTGATGAGGACGACGCGGCGGTTCGCTGCGGCGTGGAAGTTGATAAAGTCGCGGGCCTGGGCGATGTGCTCTGGTAGGGCTTTTGGTGGGGGGTTGGAGCTGAAGTACTGGTCCTCCACGGCCGCCGGTGTGGCTTCTGTTGAGGGGGCCATCTTTTTCTCTGTCTCTCTCTTGTTTTTCTGTCTTATTTTTTTTAATGCTGGTGTGTGTGAGGCACAGCAAAGAGACGAATGAATTTGACACAGGTTGGTAGTGGGCTTGATGATAATGATGATGTTGATGTCGTTCCAAAGACCCAATCAACCAGAGAGGTCAGCTGACTGGGAATGATTTTTGTAAAATCAAGGAGGGGGCTCTCAGGACGACACTGTTTGTCAGCTACAGCAGATCTTGAGATGGCAAGGAAGTAGTTTCATAGAACAAGATTGATCAATCAAGAACCTTGACAGATGATGATGAAGGGAGAGGATGAAGGGAAATGTGACGTTATGACGATGATAATCATGCTATGCATTCATATACAGATGACATGACTGTGTTTCCGGAAATGAATGGTCAGATGTTTGGTTGAATTGAATACAATCTCATTGAGATCCTTCAATAACCATTCTGCAGAAGGTAAAGAGAGTGAAGTGATGGTGATAACTTTGGGCTGAAGAGTGTGCAGAGAGTGAACGGCTTTGTTCCATGGCATTCGGCCCCGGCTCCGAGGTTGCAACCTGACATCGGAGGCGTTCGTTGAGGCCAAAAAGAAAGAGATGACGATAAGTTGCTCACCTTGTACGGTCCCAAAAGACGCCGGCGCACCTCTGTTCAATTGGTTTGCGGTGGTGGAGAGAGAGTTGAAGACCTCTGACTGACTCTTTCTCTCTCTGTCTCTGTTGACTCTGCTCCTAAACAAAGTAGAGAAAAGTCCCGAGAGGTGGTGAATCTCGCCGTCATGTCCGGAGCAAGGGAAATCTTTCCGTGTAGATCGCGCGCGCACAGACGGGAGTCGAAATACAGCGTTGATCTGGGCCTGTAGGAAAGGGTTAGGGTTAAGGTATGTGAAGACAGGAATCTTGTTTCACTTATTGGTAGGAAAAAGAAGGGGAAAATTAAGATGAAAGGAAGGGAAGTGGACAGTTGTCATATTACGCCTAAGATATTTTCTCATGAGCTGATGTTTTGTCAAGAGTGATGGCTGGGTTTGGTTTATAAATTCTGTCTTTCCCCATCCTCTTGGTGGCCAAGTCTGTCCGAGTATTCTAACATTATTGCTATCCTGCTCTTTTGAAAATACGGTTCTCGGGTATGGATGGTCTACCGCAATTATGAAGGATGGCCAGAGAAGCCCCCCATTTGTGTACTTGGGTCATGGGCAGAAGGACAATAAATCGTGAATACTTACTCTTCTCTCTTGCTAACTTCTTTAGATTGTAAAACCATCCCAAGCGCTGAAGCCAAGTGCTTTCCCCTAAAGTGAGCCTTGAGGCACACCATACAAGCCGTCAAGTGGCCAGATCTAGGCCACGTTGCCGCATATAAATATACGGACCATTTTAGGCGAGCTGTCAAGTGAACAGCCTGCGAAGAAGAAAAAGAAGCTTCCTACCTCGCAGCGACCATGCTCATGTAGACACCCCAGACCACACCCGCTAGGGCTCCGACCAGGCCCCTGACCTCGACGCTCCTGACGACCACGAAGTTGAACAGGCTTACAAACGGCCACAACTTCCAGCCATCCTTCATGATGGGCATGAACTCCAGCTTCGCCCTCTCGAGCACCACCCGCCAGTCGACCTGCGAGTAGTCTAGCGCCTTGCCACTCGCGAGAAACGCGGCACTCTCGCCGGCGCCCGTCGTCCGGTGTGCCATGGCAGCCTGGATGCTGTGCATGAACACGCTGAACATGAAGGTGATGATTCCGGCCGCGATGGTCTGGTCCAGAAAGAACTTGATGGCCGTGTTGCCGATATTGAGCTTGGGCTCCACCAGCCGGCCCTCGCGGGCCTCGCGGTCGAGCTCCTTCTCGTTGCCCGAGGCCGCGGACGAGATGGCCTCTGGGGTGGGCGTGGGGCTCGTGGACGGGAAGCTGGACTCGATGGCCTCTTGGACTACAAAGATGTGAGTGAGTGAGGAAGAGATTGAGGTGGAGGCGGTGGGACACATCAGTAGAGGGACGGCACAGCAGCAACTTACACAGAAAGTTGGGCGGGGTGGATACCACGGCGAAGAGGAAAAATTGGAATACTGGGACCCAGTCGACCACAAAGGATTTCTACTGAAACCTGTAAGTTCTAGGCAAATATGCGGGGTGTGTTCTCATGACGGAGAAGAAAAAAAAGAGAAAGAAAAAAACAAGTCGCATGCAAGGAAGCAATGATATTTTGTCTTCCGCGTCAGCGTCTCGTACGTACCTCACTGCGGTAGGCGCCTATTGCCTGTGCCATGATGTTGGACGTGGCACTGAGGACCGCCGCCTGGATTGTCCCCGACACAATTGGTGGCACCGGCATCTTGAGAAGAGTTGTGTCGTATGCGTCTTAAGAAGGGGATTTTTTTTTTGGAGGTATTAAATATTGGGAATAAGCTCTCGCGAGTGTTAACTCTGTTCTTGTTCGGTTCAAAGCGCGTCTGATTATAACAGAATAAAGACTGAAGACATGTGAGAAGAGAAAAATGTTGATGCTGAGAAGAGTTTGGCACGGAACTGCAAAAGCTCGCGACGTGGCTTCTAAGTAGCTCTCAGCAAGTAAAACAGTTTAGGTAGCAGGAAGAATCAGCAGGGCCACGCTGTTGTTATGTGTTGATGATTAGTGCTAAGTGTCAGGCTGCCGTCCACTAGAGTTTTAGGCTTTGTAAGCCATGTTAGTCGCTGATTTACAGGGCGCAAGCATTATTGGTTGAATCCTTCGTCCAAGCACACCACTCAACGATTCACGCCAAATTTTGCGAGGCTGGTCTCCAGGGAGGATATAAATGACCTATACCTTGCTTACTCACTTAGTACCTAATGCTGAAGAAATTTATAATAAGCAGAGACAGATGGCATTCTCGTTGGAGGAACGTGATGTTGACTAAGAAGGACTCTAGATAAAAATCTGTCAAGGAAATGGCACTGACCTCATATAACAATAGAGAGTCCTTGTATCTATACATAATATAAGCATATATACATATCATGGTACATAAGTAATACTGTACAGTGATTGATGTGTCGGAAGAGTAGGAGGAACCTCCAACCCCTCCCTGCCTGCCGCTGCAGTTTCGCATCTGAGGTTCGGCGGACGGGCCCCCCTGCGATCTTGGAGAGGGTTGGCGCTGATTGGCAGGCGGGCTGGCAGCTAAACGAAGCTCCTCTATAGCTCCCCGAGCCGCCTACATCCAACGTCTCGTCCTGACTAGACATTCCTCGCCGCCCACCGCCGACGACCCTCTTCTCCTCAACTCCTCCCACACTCTCTAATTCGCCCTTCACCGTCTCTTTCGCTTCTCCCTACACCGCCAGCATCTCGATACTTGGCGCGATCTCCGTAAAACACAGAGACGTTACTTTGCATCGAGAGACTGCCTCTCGACTTATTCGCTTTGGAGGGAGCAGTGCCTCGGATCGCCCTCGCCGACCTCGCAGACAAAGCGAACTCTACACCCCCAACACCGACAAGCTACGATTCGGATCTTGACACACAAACCATCCTCTCAGGCCCACATAGGTTGTTGCACATCGGCGCGTCCTCCGCCTTACTCGTTGCTGCGAGCCTCGTGCGAAGCCATCACCACGAACTATCTCCCATACGGCAGAGCCGCACCTACGAGCCATCTACAATTACCTCTCGAACCGCTCTCCACACCTTGTTCCTTAAACAAAACTTGCAGAGGAGGAAGAAGAAGAAGGAGAAGAGGCATTTGAGAAAAGGAAATAGTCAGGGGCCTGACTGGTGGAAGACTTGGACTGCGGATGTGTTGGTGCTGCACAGCTGGCAACTTACACGCACTATATCATCAACTCATCTTAGCCTTTACACCTGGCACCGAAGCCATCTGTCAATTACCCCATACAATTGCATAAGAGGTTCGACCTCGTCGAAGAGGTCACCCACAGGACCAGTTTGCGGGGTTCCAGGCCAAAACAAATTTCACCCCGCCAAGATCGAATTTATTCAACCCTTGCTAACTTGACCCTTCCTACACCTCCTGCTAGACCAAGCTTCCTGGACCTGTTGCGAAAGGATCTCTGAGGAAATCACTGCTTCGGTCTAGCCATCCACCAGTCCACTTCATCTTCTGATTCAGAGGGCACAAGGACATCTGTTACTAGTTGTTTTTTTTGCATTCCAAGTCCATCAAGTGGTCAGAGGCAAGATTGCAAGCACAGAGCTTCATCTTCAGGTACTCGGAGACACAAGAGGTTCCTTCAGAGAGGGGGCCAGCATCACAAAAACTGGGCATTGTTCACCTGTCTGCATTCCAAAAAAAAAAAAAAAAAAAAGTCTTGTCAAGAATCTGAGGTACCAGGAGTGTACGTACTGTTAACTCTCTACCTTCATCATGTTATTTATACCCTGGGTTCACAGCTCTACCTTTCCTCCAAGCTCTCCTCCTGTCTGGTCTCCTGTTTCTCTACATCCTCTGGGGGAGGATCCTGTCAGTGTTTTATGCATACTGATCTCCAGGTGGCTGATACAGACTATTTTGGACTCCTGTACTTCTGAGCAGCGAGACAGTCAATACACCTCATCCATCCATCCCAGATCTTCGGCTGCAGCATTCTAAATTGATCCAAGTCTAGGCTTGACAAGATGGCGGACGAGGAGTTCGAGATCGATGTCTACGGAGACGCAGAGCACGGCCAGGATCATCAGACACAGGATCAAGGGCAGGGCGCAGAGGACGAGTACGCTCATCATGACGATCAAGGCGATGTCGACACCAACGGCGGCGGCGACAACCACGACGAGACCGCCGCCAACGAGTACAACGAGGCCAGTGGTGACCACGGCTTCGACGGCCAGGATGACGACGGCCAGCAAGCCGCTCCTGCGCCCCAGCATGGCGTGAAGCGCAAGTCGGAGCCCGATGACCGTCCTACGGACCCACGCGCCACCAGCGCCTTGCTGATCTCAGAAATGCAGTGGTGGAACACCGAGGACGAGATTCGTGGCTGGATCAATGCTGCCTCCTGCGAGGACGAGCTGAAGGACATTACCTTCAGCGAGCACAAGGTCAACGGCAAGAGCAAGGGGTATGTTTCTGCACACCCACAACCCCCCCCCCTCTTCCCCCGAAAGGACCTACACGTCTTCTGTACGTAAACCATGAAGAAGCTGACATCTAGTGTCCCCCCCCAAAAAATAGTCAAGTCTATGTTGAGTTCACATCTGCCCAGGCCGCCACAGCAACCAAGCGCTACATCGAAAACATGCAGTCTGGTGGTGGTGATGGCAGTTCGAACCAGCCGCGTCGTGCCACTGTGGTTTTCCACAACGCCCACAACAACCCCTTCAAGACGCTGCCAAAGGACGCCCCCCAGCGTCAGAACCGCGATACTCAAGGCCGGTCTGGTTCTACCGGTGGCAACTACACCAACGGTCCTCCAGCCACCAACTTCCAGGCCGGTGGCGGCGCCGGTGGTAGTGGCGGTTTCCAGCAGGGCAACTTCCGCGGTGGCCGAGGAGGCTTCAACCGTGGTGGTATGCGTGGCGGATTCGGCCAGAACTATGGAAACAACATGAATCCCTACAACAATAACAACAGCAGCATGGGCGGCTTCAACAACATGGGTGGAGGCGGCTTTGGACGCGGTGGTATGGCGGGAGGTTTCGGTCGTGGCGGCCCAAACATGCGTGGCCGAGGCGGCATGAACAACATGATGGGCGCCGTCCCTCCCATGATGGGCGGAAACATGGGAATGGGAGGTATGATGCCTGGTATGAACATGATGGGTGGCGGTATGGGCGGCATGGGTAAGCTCCTGATTCCTGCATCTTCTCCCTCTTTTGCACGTCTCTTGCAGTAGTACACTTCGTCTGCGAATGGCCTGCGGGGTGCTGCCTTTTTTTTTTTCCTCCTCTATTTCTTCTGGATTCTCGCTGACCCATGGTACCTGATTATGTGTCCTCAGCAGGTTTCAACCCAATGTCCGCTGGCCAGTTCAACCCCAACTTCTTTGGTGGTAACCAGGGCGGTGGTAACTACGGTGGCAACAACCAGGGCGGCGGCGGCGACTGGGGTAACCCCCACGGTGCTAAGCGACCTCGAGGCGAGTAGAGCTCGGCTTCGTTTGGACTCGGCTACCCTAGAAGCCGCCGAACACACCCTGAAGTTCCACCGCGCCAAGATGGAAACGAGGCGAGAAAGGGTCGTCGTGGCGTCTAGTTCTACCTGGGTACTACTGACTCCTTCGACATGCGACCGCCTCTCTAACCCTCACGCGGCTCTTCGCCCTCCTCCTTCGTTCGATCGAGCTCTGCTACGAACGACTTGTCTCAACCAACATTGTACTATTACTACTCAAGAGGGTCCCCCGCCCCCCTTCTCCGGACACACCACCGTGAGCATCATTCGCGATTCACCTGCTACAAATCTCGGCACCAGAAGTGACCGAGCCAGCAAAGGGGGAAACGGCATGTAGTTACGATCGAGAGCGCTCTCCATCGATCGAGGCGGCAACTGTGCGTTCCCCTCATGGCTATTGGGCCGATGAATTTGCAAAGGACTGGAGTTTATTCTTTTTATTTTTGCGGGACGGAGAATACGGTGTTTAGGGGATTTAGAAGGGAGAAATGCAATTGATTTCGGAGGGAGTGGCTTTTTCGTGCTGTTTTCCTGCGGCACCCATGCTTGCCTTTTGTTCGGGTGTTTTTCTCTCTCTCTTCATTTCCCAAGTTTCACTTAAGGATTCGGGCGAGTCACATGGGGATATGCAGGTCATGGCAATGCACCTTGATTTGATTTTCCAAAATCTTTCTTTTCTCTTCTTCTTCTGCCTATCATTAGGTGATGTTTATGCTTTCTCTCCCTTTGCGGCATTTGGTCCAGACTACAGTATGGTGTTGGAAGGTTGTGGAACTAATACGGATAAGTATACTTAAGAATTTGCGTTACAAGGCTCGCAGCAGAGCACACTCTCCTGCAGAGCTGGAGTTGTTGTCTTTTTCTTTTCTTCTTCTTTTTTTCTGTTAAGTTCACACGCTTAGAGGTCCTCTCCATTGCTTCTTAGAAATCGTACAGCGGCTGTGTTGTCCCATAAGAAGCACTCTGACTGGTCTTCAAGCCTCGGTCCATGACGTGGACATGTCACATCAGCCATAGGTGACTCCTGGTCACGCACATCACTCCAATTAGTTGGTTGAACCGCGGTGTCCAAAAGCGCCAGAAGCGCCGTCAGGCATCATCGTCCCAGTTTCGAGGTATTGCTGCCTGACCTGCCACCAAAGGGGCAGGCATCCTGACCATAGCTACCGATCGTCGTGCGAGCCAAATCTCGGGAATTCTGGCTCGAAGCCACACAAATTCCGCTGGGTGCTGGGCCGGTTGGTCGGAAGCTAGATCTTTCTGCGTTGCTCTTGGTGTGCCGTATCGTGTCTTGATGTATCATCCGCTGTCACCGATCGTCATGCTGTGCACAACTGCAAGGCCGACTCGAAAAGCTTGCAGGAGAGGCGTCGATGAGTCCGTGAGTGCACAGCATGGCTGGTAGAAGTCAAAGACGTCGCAGAGCTCAGGCTTGCTCATGGCCATAGAAGAGACCAAAAAAAGACTTGGCCAAGTCTTCCCTTCCGTATCCCCTTTATCGCCTCTGAATGTAGTAGCGGCGCGCGGCTATGTTCGCATGATTGAAGGCGAGTATCGACTCCTGGCAAGGGGCCGGCTAAGGTAAATGTTTACTCTTGCCCCTCAAAAATTTGCCGAACTTTTGTACGATCGATAAGTACAGTCTACTGGATATACAAACTAAGTTGTAAATATTGGAACGGTGAGTTCTCCACGTTGACCGTTGTTCTGCCGTCCACCGCCGCTTGCCACGTTGTGGTGGGCCATATGGCAGGGCTCACCGCTGCTGCTATACGGGTTTCCACACGAACGTGATCAGGCTGTCTATGGAACATTCTCTACAGATTCCGTCTCAGGGGAAACCATTCGAGGTGATATATCAGCTTCGAGTGTGGATCGACGGGCTCCGTAAGGGCTTCTGGACTAGTCCACCGTTTGTGTCGGTCTGTCGAAGGGTTTGCGTCGAAAGCTGTTGGGTGTTATATATCGAAAAAGGCTGCACGGCGGTGGATTCGAGGCAGCGTGGTTTTGCATGCAGCGTAGGACAACCTCGCAACCACCAGAACAAATGCCTGCAGGTAGCATGCTTGTGGGTAACTCCAGCCACCCCAAACGATGGACATGGCTTCACTGCAAGCCATTTGTCTGCCTTTTGTGTGGGCTATGAGAGCCTCTTTAAGAGGTACAGCTATGCAGATGCGTGTTGTTTTTACCGACCGGTCCAGCCCATTCTATCATGTAGGGTCACGTTCGGCCCTCGCCGTCTGCGCCTCATGCATGCGTGTTGGAGCACCGCCTATTCGGTCCAGGGGCAACTTGGGAACAGAGCTCCGCTATCAAATGGGGGATGCAGGTTCCATCTCCACCGGCGCACCTCCTGCATGTGGCAAAGCAATTGAGCTGGCAAGTGTATTCTACTTTCGCGAGTGCATATGTGCCCAATCGTTGTCTCTGCAGGCTAACTCTCGGCAGAATTCAGCGCCGCACAGCGCCAGCATCCAAAAAAACAAACAAATATAAGAGTACTATGTGATCCAAAGACAAATTTGAGATTCAGTGTGTGTTTGTTCTGTGTGTATGTATGCGTGTCGGTATACCACCTCTTGTCCCAAATCCAAACCTTCTCTTTTCTCCTAAGAAGCCATTGGGAAATATCCCTCGAGCTCGATGCATTCCGCCTCGTGGTTCTGCTCAAAATGGCCTTCACACCCAAGATACTCTCCTTCGGTAAGACCTTGATCGACTGGCAAGAGCCCAAGCCTCATTACTCCGCTGACTTTCTGATGTGTTGTCGATCCTAGATGGGGGAGGGATCCGCGGAATATCAAGCCTCTTAATCCTCCAGGCCATCATGGAGGACATCAAGGACGCACAGAAGCTTCCGACGACCCCTCGTCCGTGCGAAGTGTTTGACATTATCGGTGGCACCAGCACTGGGGGGTAAGTCTTTTTTGTTCTTCTGTCTTTTCCTGAACAGACAAAGGCCCGAGCATGGACATGTAATAGCTAACCCGGGCTAGAATTATCGCCATCATGCTTGGGCGCTTGGGCATGACTGTCGAGAGCTGCCTCAAGGCCTACAGGTCCGTTATGGAAGAGGCCTTCACGCCCAAGTTTCGATGCCCCATACCTGGTCGACCTCGGACCACCTATTCCTCGAAAACCCTTAGGGATGCCATACGAAGGGTCATCACGGACGAGTGCGACGACCCTCAGTGTCTGGCCACGAAATGCTGCATCCACGCTAATGAGGTCTTTCAAGATGGGTCTTGTACCAAAACGTGCGTTCGAAACCCCTCCCAAGCGTTCTAGTTCGCCGTATAGTGAGAAGAATCCTGGAGCTGACTTCTCTCTCACTCTCTCTCTCTCTTTATTAGTATTGTCCTGGCAGCCCCCAAGAAAGATCTAGGCGCCCGCCCAATATTGCTGAGGACATGCGACATGTCCCCAGAATTCAGCAACTGTGCCATCTGGGAAGTGGCTCTTGCAGCCTCGGCCACACCAAAGCTCTTCAAGCCCATCAAGTTGGGCAAGAATCGGGTGGAGCTGGTGGATGCCGCGCTCGGATTCAACAACCCGTGCGAGGTCCTCATCGAGGAGGCCCAGATGTTGTACCCCTCGGCTGAGAAGTTCACCATCCTCAGTATAGGTACGGGGCGAGGCGGCGTGGTCACCTTCCAGAACACACGATTATCGGCGATGGATTCGGCCACCGAGTCGACGAACAAGGTGGATGAGAAGCTTGAGCACAAATACCGAGAGACCGCGCAGTACCACAGGTTTAGTGTGGACCATGGTCTGGAGGACATCACGCCCGCCAACTGGCAGATGAGCGAGGCGATCGTCGCACGTACATATACTTACTTAAAGGGGAAGAAATATGACATCCGAGAATATGTCGACAGCTTGGCAACCCTGAGCAACTTGGAGATTTCCAACACGAGAAATCTCGCTGATCAGTTGGCCGGGAAAAGAACGTTAGTATTGGCACACTTTTATCACACTCAAGATGCCTTCACTTTTACTTCTTGCATACATACCATCTCCAAGACGCGCTGCTGACCAGCTTCTCCCAGGCCGAATAACACTACAGCAGTAGTAGCTAAGAGCAACCCAGCGGCCCTACAACAGCCGACAATACGTATGATTCAAAATACTCCCGGCAATAACCTGGAGCAACCAAACCCCATAGCACGGAATCTTTCGGGGAAGTCCATGGACATAACGGATTCACATGAGAACAGCAAGAATTGGAAAGCCATACTTGAATGAGTCGTTGGAACTGATCCCTCGACCAGTAAATATAGGAGTTACGGTCTCCTATATAGAAACCTTGGTGAACGACACCTAGCGAATAATTTTTTTTTTTTTTTTGCATACTGCAAGTAAAAAGAATAATAAATAAATTAAAAAAGAATAAAAATCTTTTGGTGATTACCACCTAACCAATAATTACTTTACACGCCGCAAATGAATCATCAAACGTGCACAGAGATCCTTATGATCATGTCTCCATATGCCGACCTCTTTTCAACCCCTTTCTCGAGGCGGTAATCGGACGTGTTTGTCTAAGTCCTAGAATTATGCCCCTAGAACATAAATCAAAATACAAACCAGCTTATAAGGGGAAAAATTTTGGTTTCTCCTCCTGTTTCTCTCCCCTCTTATCTTTATAGCAACACCACTACCTCCAATTCACGTCTTCTTGGTCCTACGCCTCTTCTTAACAGGCCGCTCAGGAGGAGCTCCTTCTTCCCTTTGAGAATCCTCTTCCCTCCTGTCTCGCTTGTAGGACTTATTCGTCTCTATCTTCCGGTCCTGCTCGGCGATCTTGTCCTCTGTCGCCATAGCCCTCTCCACTGCTCGAAATGTCAGAGCTAGTCGCATAGGCATGGTCTGATCCGTTGTAGCCACGCAGTCGAGATACCGCTGGAAATTTTGGAATAACACCACCAAAAATTTCTCCTGTGAATTGATTAACTTAGCAAAAACTTTGGTCGCAGGTTAAGTGGCTAAACCATTGAAAGATTGTGGTGTTGACCGAGATTTGAAAAGTATACGGGTTTCTTCCAAGTCATAGTTAGTGGCTGTAAATCTAGTGATTTCAGTAACGCTGAGTATTGAGCTTTAAACACTGCAATATGAAAATAGAGAAGACTCTGGTCGTACCGTAGATCACATTGGGTTCGGAGGTGGGAAGACAAGACTGAGCGCTACAACGGCTCCTGTGGCTCAATATCTGATGCAAGAAAGTGCCAGTCCATGAAGATGAGTAGAGTTTTAGGGTGACTTTTGATATTTTATGATAATGTTTGAATTCCTAAAAAGCGTCAAAACAGGTGTAGAAGAAGTGTCTTTGGCGTCAAGAACCCGAAGAGAGTCTCTGTTTCGCCCAGTCGATATGACCCGGAAGACATGCTGGGTAGGTCTTGGGCTTAAGTATACAGAGTCCATCAACAGGTGACAATTGACACCCACGAGAATTTGAGGCATCCTTGGAGGGCTGGCTCGCATGTTTGCTTAAATCAGGGACAAGCCGCTTGACCTGATGATTGATAACCGTTGCGTCACAGAAGATGTTTGATCAGTTGCCATATCTCTTGGCAAATACAGCCATTAAGACCGTTCATTCCACATGCTACGCTCAGAATATTTGACAGACCCAGTACCGTCTCACCTCAACCGCTTGATAGTCCCTCTGATCAAGTTCTGTATCTGTTCCCACCGCTTGAAAAGCATCTCCCTACGACTCTGATTCAGATCCGCACTACCAGACTCAAACCGTAGGTCTTTCAGCTGCTTCATCTGATCAGAAATTTCCGCGTCATAGTCCTTGAGGAGCGACACCAAGACCCCGTCCGCCCTCCGCTGGCTCTTCTCCCCATCGTCCAGCCCGTTCACAAACCGCTGCCACTCCTTGGTTGACAGTCCATGGTGCATGTCCGTCAGCATCAGCCGCAGCGCCACCTGTGTGCGGTGGCACGCGGTCTCCTTGTCCAGAACGTTATTCCCCAGGAACCCCACGTCCTCGAGCTCCTCTTTCTGCGCGTCCGACAGGGAGGGGAGGATGGCGTCATCGAGGCAGACCTCGTCCCAGCGGTTCTGGTCGAGCACGAAGCCGTACTCTACGAGGAGAAAGTCGTTGGGGTGGTTGCCGTAGCTGATGTAAACCTCCTGGCCCTTTTCGTAGGGTCGCGTGGTCCGGAAAGAGTACGTGGTGGTGTGGTTGAAGGCGACTTCGCAGCCGTCCCTGTCGGTGTGGTTGAACAGATCTGCAACGGGCTGCAGCACCATGTGGTCGGCCTTGGGGAGCTTCTTGGTCCGCGGGGTGACGAAGTAGAACGTCCGCGTGTTGACGAGCATCCATGCGTAGAGGTACTCGTCCTTCGTGCACGAGGTTCTGACACCACCTCGCGTGGAGAAGGGGAACGCAGCGGACACCAGGTCCCAGTCCCGTTCGAATTTCTTCCTCTGCTCGCGCAGAAGCTTTGCTGCGGCGGTGGGAAGGAACGCCTGTAGGGAAGCAGGCCAGGTCATCGGCATGGAGAGCTGGAGGTCCTCCCATGTCGGGACGACGGCGTCCCATTTGGCGTAACTCGTGGTGTTTTCCGTGTGGTTTAGGGCCAGGTCGGCGGCCAGCAGGCCATGGACGGTCATGTCCTTGGGCAGTCTCTTTGCGATCGTCGACGGGACGGTATCCATGGTTCGCAGAATTGAGCAGGGAACCGTGAGGATTTCCGTGCCTTCTGGAATGTGGTCCGTTGCAACGACTGCACGACGACATTAGTGACTTTTCCTAGAGTCTGGCTGTAGGCCTTCCCACATGCAATGCAGACAACAGCAGTTCGTGGCTTGGTAGCGACATTGAAAAACCGCAAGCAATCACTCACTTCCGAAGCCACGTCCAGAGAGCCTCATGGGCCGTATGTTGTTGATCTCCACGCCGAGACCCTCGGCCCAGGCCAGGAGCTCTTCATGAATCTCCTCGAGCTTGTCTTCCATGTTGACGACAGCCCTCTCGACCAAGGTAGCCTGTGGAAGTAAGTCTGATTGAACCTCCCCTAAGGCTGGGCTAGAAGGAGATATAAATGCTGGGGTTTGGTGGAATGTGGATTCACTTCAGACCCAGCTTCATATAAGCCCGTCCTGGCCCTTGAACGGTCCACGATGCTGTTAGCAGGTGGAAGACGACTCTCAGGCGTCACAAACACTCCATTGTATTCGAAAATTCCAGTGTCTGATGAGTCCAAGAGGGTCCTCTTTTCTTGCCGGTTTGGGATGAGGAGGAAGTCTTTCGCAAGTGACTCACTGCCAGCCCTGTCCCGGTATCCGCCTACTGAAGCAGACCCTCGGATCTGAGGGAAGGAATTAAACAAGTGGGGAAGGGGTCGTATATTGGTTGACCAGAGTACAAAATTTGTACAACTGAGTCCTGAGTCCGGAGTACTGAAAAGTACTGTGTATTCTTTGAGGGAACCTGAAAGTGATTGACCTTCTATTTTCACACCGCCGTATATGAAACGACATCACACTGTACGGCCCCGGCCGGCCCCACCAAGAGCTCTCTCCGTGTCTTGCCGGCCGGAAGCTGAGCTCCCAAGCCGGTCCCGATACCGTCATCGAACGATTCTCATAAAAATAGCTCCACCACTACTCCTGCTCCGTCTCTCTCTCTCTCCCTCCCTCTCTCATACGTTCATCCTTCGCGATGGTCGTCTCAGCATCCAAATTTTCCCCATGACGAGGCTCATACTCCCAAGGCCAAGAGCGTCGGCGCTCTCACGAGGCACCCATGGGATTTGCCAGGCCCTGTTAATACCGGCTGCGGCGTCTTCGGCAGGTCAGCCAAGACCGTTCTCCGTGCTCAGCCGGCCGCCGCCCAACTACCCAGGCCATGTTCCTCTCACGCGTGTCGAGCGTGCTGGGTTGGCCATTGGGTCGGGCATCATGTCCTTCCTGGACCCATACCGCGGAGGCAAGGCCTCTTTCCTCTCCCCTTCTCGCCCTCTGAGAGACTTTTACTTTTACTAACAGGCATCAATACCAGACCTCATTGCCGCCTTCGCCGAGGCAACCTCGACACCCTACTTCATTCCCCGCCTCCGCGACGCAATGCTGCGCTCCCCAACAGGCCGACGTCTCCTCCGCGACCGTCCCCGGCTAACCTCCACGTCTCTCGACCTCCCGCACCTCCGGACCCTGGGCCCCAACACCGTCGGCCGCACGTACGTCGGCTGGCTCGACCGCGAGGGCGTGTCCCCCGACACGAGGTCTGCCGTCCGCTACATCGACGACGAGGAGTGCGCCTACGTCATGCAGCGGTACCGCGAGTGCCACGACTTCTACCACGCGCTGACGGGTCTGCCGATCGTGCGGGAGGGGGAGGTCGCGCTCAAGGCGTTTGAGTGGGCCAACACGGGCCTGCCCATGACGGGCCTGAGCATGTTTGCCGCGCTGACGCTGAAGAGGCGCGAGAGGAGGCGGTTCGTGGACACGTACCTCCCCTGGGCGCTGAGGAACGGCTGGAGGAGCGAGGAGATCATTAATGTCTACTGGGAGGAGGAGCTGGAGACCGATGTGGACGAGCTGAGGGCTAGGCTGGGGGTGGAGAGGCCGCCTGACCTAAGGGATATCAGGAAGAGGGAAAGGGAGGAGAGAAAACGGCAGAAGTTACAGGCCTCTGGTGGTCGCATCGACTCGCGGGCGGGGACAGCAGCAGCATAAAGGCCTTGTTTGGGGCGTTTGTACACTACCACTCAACTGTACCGTTATCATGAGCATTATAGAGTCGCTAGGGGCAATGCATTTACCCACTCCAGACCGGATCAACAGAGTCGCATTAAGGTATCATGTCATTGCATCGTGTCCTTTCTTCCTTGACTTCCCAGAACTATCCTCTTGCCCCTCCCTTTTTTTTTTTTTTTTGTTTTTTTTTGCGCAGGCCTACAGATCCAGCAGGTCGTCATCATCCTCATCCTCCCAGCCTTTCCTCCGGTTGATCACGATCTTCTCTTCCTTCTTCTGGTTGTTCTCCGCCACGGCGTTCAGCAGGTCCTTGAGCTGGGCCTCGGTAACCTTCTGCCGCAGCTGGCCCGTCTGTGCCAGCATAATCAGCCTGTTCTCGATGTCCGTCGCCCGCTCCTCCTTGACCATCCGGATGCGGCCCAGGCGGTCGGCGGCCTCGGGGTGTAGGATCTGGCTGAGGACGGACTGTCTGGCTTCGGCTGTGCGAGAGAGAGGAAAGACGTGTGATTAGCATCCATGTTCATAAGCTTCGTGTGGGGGTGTTTTTGGGTGATCGCGTGATGCTTGTTGGGTGTAGGAGACGGACGGATGTCCCAGTTGTTCCAACGGAGCCGGGGATCGTCTACCTTCTTGCTGTCTGATGGCACACACGAATAGTCAGTTATCATAGAAACCAAGTAGTAGTAGTTTGAAGGGGTGCAGGAGACGGGCAAGATTACTTACTTCTTCTGCTCAGCGCCGCCCTGGCCTGAGCTGCCGCCTGCACCGGCGCCACCCCCTCCTTGTTGCGCCTTGAGCTGCTCGAGACGAGCCTTGCGAATCTGTCCCTTGTTGGCATCTGAAGACCCTCTTCGAGGAACTCGTTTCTTACATACCTGTTCAAGTTCTGAGTCATCCATGGCTGGACATTTGTGTGTCTGAGAGAAGATCGTAGGAGAGACGCGCAAGAGGTGCGGATCCAAAAGATAGATAATTTGGCGGGGTCAAAAGCTGCCCTGAGCGGCAGGCATCCGAGGTGCTGTACAGCCTGTATCGATAGTGCCCATGCGCCCTAAACAGTACCCAGAACCACAGCGTCTCCAGACCCGTTTAGCAACGTAAACGAAACTACACAATGTGCCATTCAGCTACTCGACAAGTCTTCAGATGTTGATAGAATATGGAGACAAAAGGTTCTTCTATGCCTTATTAATGTCGGCGTCAGTGCCACTGTAGCGATTTAATCGAAATTCACGAGAGCAGTGCTTCACGGCAACGGCGAGAGTGTTGGGCAGGACAATATTGTTAGGATTTAGGATAATAGGATGGACACAAGGTTGATTCGCCATGTAAATAAATTTCCTACAAATTTCATGTAACAGGAGTTGTGTGGCGCTGGCCCCGCTCTTGAATATCACTGCAAGACCCTCAAGCTCGTTCGATGCCATCATATATATCTTGGCCTCTCTACCCGCCCTTCGGATTCCCTTTCACTCTAATCTGTGTTCGGATTCAGTGATGCCAACCCTTCAAATGGGATGAGACCCCTCAGCTGCTTCCTCCGCTCCTCGATTCTTGCCTTGACGGCACCGACCACCATCTCGTTCTGCGGCGTCTTGATCCCCAGCTCCCGACCCCTCTTGATAAAGTATCCGTTCATGTAGTCAATGTCCACCATCTTGCCCGCGCGGACGGCACTAAGCAGCTGGCTCTGCGCCTGTCCCTTGTCCGTGAGCCGGTTCAGAGTGTATTTCCGCAGGGCATCCATTCCGCAGTGCTCCACGACCTTGGAGGAGTTGGTCAGCTCGGGCAGCGCCCAGATGACGTTGAACAGCTCCTCCAGCAGCTCGTCCGCGAGCAGGATCGCGTGCTCGTTGCGTAGAACCTGGTCGTAGGTAGCGTCGATCGCGATCGCCATGGGCTCGATGATGCACTGGAAGACGAGCGCGGGGAGCTTCTTGATCAGGTAGTTCTCCAGGCTGTACCCACCCGCGCCGAGTCCATCCGTCGAGACCAAGGTCCGCATGAACTGGACGGCGTTGGAGCGTCGCTCGACGGGCGGATGGAACTTGAAGGAGGAGGGCAGGCTGATGCCCCGCTCCAGGGCCGTCAGGTATAGCTTGCCGGGCTTGCGGAGCATGGAGGAGAAAAACATGGGCTTGTAGTATCCTATGGAGGCGGCCATGTGCCCGAGGATGTATGTTGGTCGCGTAGTAGGATCCTGAAACAATGTGTCATTCAGTTCCTCCGCAACCCCCAGCCCGTCCTGGACAAGACAGATCGTCGTCCGGTTGTCGATGCGGTGCTTAATGTTGTATATTGCCGAGGTTGTCTGGCAACAAGGGATCGTCACGATCAACTGCTTGATGTGCTCGGAGCTGGGTATGGCCTTTCCCGTCCCTACCCACTCGGCCTCGACGCGGTTCTGGAAGCTCTTCTTTTCACCCTTCATAACCAAGATACGCTTGCCCTCAAATTCCCAGCTGTTCATGATGGCCCTCTTGTTTATGAGCAGCTTGACAGGGTCGAGGTACTCGTAGCCGGCGAGACGGTGGGCGATAAAGTGGGCCCGAGGATCAGATCCCAAGACGTGCACTCTCCTTCCGGTGTCATATTCCTCCTTGGGCTCTTGCAGCTCAGCCACGGGCTCCTTGCCCGGGGGAGGAGAGGTTGTGTATGGCTTCCCGATTGGTATCCTCGGTTCTTCGTCGGGTGCGCCTCGGTCGTACCAAGGGTCCTCCTCCAGATCGTCGAGCAACCTTCGGAAGTCGGGTCGACGAGACAAGGGCTCGAAAAATCCTCGCTCGGGCAGATCGTCGATATCGCCGGCATCCAGAGGGAGGTTCTGCGCAGGTTTCTCGACCTTGGCTGCAGCACCCTCGGAGGAATACAGTTTGGTGGCCCCCCGGCCCGCATGGATGCTACCGCAGCTCCATGATGCGCGTCTGTGAGGTATTCGCGCAAACACCCGCGATAGCGGAAGACTGCAGCGTAAGGAATACAGATTGAATTACGTCCTCAGGGGCCTCGAAAGACCATAGCAACGGTATTGGTCGAGGACAGGGCGGCTTCTTCTCGAACGGACGAAGCACCTCGAGACCGGAAGCGGTGCAAAAATGCCCTCGCGATTCGTCGATTTAGGTGTGGTCGCTGGTGGGCAAGGGTGACGCTCTCAAGTCATCTGGGCGCAGATGATGTTTCTGGCTGCTCTCAATTCATGGCGAGGTGGAAGGCTTGGGGGGAGAGTGACCATGCGTGGGAGGCAACGGTCGTTGAAGAAACTGGATGACGGTGACATTTTTTCTGGCAGCGGATCGACTCTTTAAAATTTTAGCGGGATGCCACTGCGACGAAAGCACACGACCTACTCCGGGCGTCTCTGTAGAAGAATCGACCCGCTGGACCGGAACGCGACCCCTGCTCAGATCCCTGCAGCCCTGCGTCTCTGATCGACTTCTTGCACATGCAATTTTCCAACAACATCAATTACCCTTCATCCACGAATCCTAAAGAGGGATATAAACTCAACAGAGCTCCCTGGATTGCCATTCATCATTCCTTTCGTTGACCACCCTTCACTCATCCAGCCTTTTGCCTTTGCTCTCTTTCTCTTCTCATCTTAGTACTTACCGAAGACTAAGGGAGGACCTATCCCGACAGACAGCACTCTGTCTTTCAAGCCCATAGGATCTGATAGGCTCAATCATTTGAACCAAAGATCTCATTCGAGACCAGGAAAAAAAGGAAGAAGAAAAAAGGTCACAACAACTTGCCCATCATGGACATCACAGACATCGCCCCATATCTCGACAAGCTCGACAGCAATATCGACGACCTGGAGGCTTCGGTGAAGCCCCTCCTGTCTAATCTCAATGAGACTGCATCAAAGCTCCCTCTGCTCGACAGGGCCAAGCTATATGTCACAGTCGCGTACGCCATCGAGAGTGCCCTGCACTGTAAGGATACCACCTCCTTTCTACCTCTCTGGATGTCCTTGCTGATCATGTCCTCAAGCTGCCCTACGCTTAAATGGCGTGGACATAAAAACACACGCCATCTCCAAGGAGCTTGCTCGCCTGAAGCAATATTTTGAGAAGATCAAGAAGGCTGAGCAAGTCCCAGAGGAGAGGACGCAGGCTCTCGATAAGCAGGCTGCTATCCGCTTCATCAAAGCTGACCTGGTGTGTATTTTTCCACATCCCTTTTTTCTTCTTCTCCCTTTACGACCATGCTAACCTCACCTATAGGCCGACAACACTGACATCAATGCCAAGCTGAAGGAGAAGCTGGCCAAGGAGCGTGAGAAGGCTGCTGCGAGGGCAGCTGCTCAGAAGGGCAAGAAACGGCCTGCTGAAGAATTGGAGCCTGCTGCTGCTGCTGCTGCTGCTGCTGCTGCTGCATCTGTTGAGGCTGCCAAAGCTGAGAGCCCTGATGGTAATAGCTCGAATGAGGAGGGCGAGATCCAGGAGCCCGAGAAGAAAAAGTCCAAGAAGTCCACAGCGGCCAAACCCAAAGGTGACAAGAAGTCCAAGAAGGGAAAGAAGAAGAATTGAGCCACCCGGCACCGCAACTCATCTGCACACATAACACCATTACCGAGATGTCTCCTTGGAGGTGAAGACCGTTCGGCAGCCCTGCATCTGGCCACACAGCCCCAGACTCCATACCTATTTGCACTACAGACCAAAAAGCTCCCTCCAATATGGCTGGGCAAGGGATGTTATGTCATTTCTAGCCGTCACCGCCTCTCTTGTGGTGTGACTGTCAAGAAGTCTGTTGACACCATAACTGCAGCATTGCAAATTCTCAAAACGGCGAGCCACGCGTCTGCATTGAAAGGGGAGAAGGGGGAGAGGGGGATGGAGGGAGCAGTGTTTGAATAGCATCATCTAGAGACTATCAGATCATCAGTGAAGGATATTCTCATCACGAGCCGACAACATCCGGGCGATCATTTGCCCTAAAGCTCACATGGTGATGGCTTGACGGAACATTCTCCAGCACCAAAGCGCACAATATTCACAAACCTCCGGCTCTAACCCCGGCCTTTCTCTTCGCAAGGTCTTGCCGCCAACAGTTGGATCATTTTGGATGCTTTGCACACGGAGATGTTGACTCGTTTGGCGCATTGCCTAGGCGACTGCTTGATCTGACTAGGTGATAGCAGTAGGATTGGGCCATTGGTGATATGTAGGCTGAGATAGAAAGAATACCCCTTCAGAATTGTTTTGATATCTGGACAACCAGCTCTCCATGCTAAAGAAAAGATACTTGTTTTGTTTTCCCTTGAAGAGTAATATAGAGTTGTAACCTGATCAGCAGTCAAGGCCATGCAAGACTCATGTAGTGGTGCAGATGCCAGTGATTTATTTTCAGAGCAATATGAAGCTTTGTACACCTCCCCCCCCCCCTTTCATTTCACTTCAGATCTGTCATCCCTATGTCAATTGACTTCCTAGTTCTCAGCTATAAATTGAATTGAATTTTTCTTTCTTTTCTCTTTTTCCCTCCCTTCCGAAAAGTGCTTCCGTACTCGACTGCCAGCGAATCTTTGACTGTATTCCCCGATTCATGGGCAGCGTATAGCGTATGTACAGTACCGTCACACCCACTAGAGCGGGCCCTTCCACCCTGCAAGGCCCTGGACCCATGTGAGAATTAGCACGAATTCCATTGGCTTCCAGTGCCTATTACTTAATCCAATTTTTTGCCCTTTCTGCCGCGGCCATTCAACCTTAACTTTCCGAGCTTTCCATTTCTCTCAACCTCGTCACGGCAACAAATAACGACAGCACCACCACTGTGTCTCCTACCACGCACACACATACACACAAACACACATACAAAAATGCCTCGTCAAAGATCTGCCGGCGCCGGTCGCGCCCCTGCCCGCCCAACTGTCCCAGCGCGGACGTCCACCCAACCCCAGTCCCAGCAGCAGACCCGGCCGGCCGCCACCTACGCCGCGCCCGCGACACAGGCTCCCCACCAGCCTCCTCCTACCGCCCAGGCGCCTGCGTCGTCCGGCGGCTCCGGTCTCTTTGGGCAGATGGCTAGCACTGCTGCGTACGTTGCGTCTCGTCCTTTTCCCCTCTCTCTCAGATCTCTCTTCCCTTGTACATACGGTCCCTTGTTTTCTTTGGGTTGTGTCGCGGGGGGGAGGGGAAGGGGAGGAAAATTAGCAGAATAGGATATGACAAAGAGCTGTTGTTTCCTTTCACCATGGATCTTTGTAAATGCTAACCAAGATCGTTCCTGCATACAGAGGCGTCGCAGTCGGTCACACCGTCGCCAACGGCATAATGGGCATGTTCGGCGGCTCCTCTTCCAGCGAGCCTGCAGAAGCCTCCCCGCAGGCCGCCGCCCCCCAGCAGCAGAACTCGTACTACGCCAACCAGCAGGCCGACCCCAACTGCGCGATGGCAACCAAGAGCTTCACGAGCTGCATGGACGAGCACCAGGGCAACATGTCGATCTGCGGCTGGTATATGGAACAGCTCAAGGCCTGCCAGGCCGCTGCTAGCAAGTATTAAGCCTGGGCAACGTACTACTGCGGATGGGATAGTCTAGAGAAGAAAAGAAGAAGAAAGAAGAAAGGGCAGGGAAAATCATAAATGCGACAGGAGCGGCGTCGACTGTGAGTTGATCTGGTGGGGAAGAAACCTCCTCGTTCGGAATCAATGGGCGGGAAAAAAAGGGAGTCATCTGGTTTTACTCGGCCTTCGAGGCCTTGATGTGAGACAGATAGATCGGGAGCCAAAAAGAATCTCGACTCATCATAGCATACATACACATGCTTGCATTGCATTGCGGTCTGAAGCAGCGATGCTCCGCAGATGCTTGTGAAATAATATCACATAATCCAAGTGGCATTGAAGGTCTACTACACCCCTTGGGGTGAAGTCTGGTCTATGGCGGCTTCTACTTGTCCTTGTCATCCTCCTCGTCGTTCCGGGGCTCAAAATTCAGCTGGTCTTTGTCAGAATGTATGCCTGTAGTAATGTTCACACGAGGGGTCTGGGTGAAGACCTACCGAATTCCCGTTGTAGAGCTGATGGTCCCTCCGCCTGTCATCAGGGTTCTGGAACCCCTTGATACGCCCGCCACCCTCCCTTCCTGATGTCGATGCTTGGCCCTCGTCCTGGCCCTGCCGAGCACCCCCCGCCTGCCCACCGCCACTACCAGCGCTCCCACCAGATCCCAAGCCCCCAAGCGCACCCGCAATCCCGCTCAAGATATTCATCACGAAGGCCAATACAGCCGTGATGAATCTCGATGCGGGGCTTGTGAGCCCGGCGTTCAGGCTCGTGTAGGACTCCGAATACCGGTCAACGGGCGTCAAGACGAGCGTTGCGCTCGGCGTCAGCCCTAGCTTCCCGAGGCTTTGCTCCTCCTCCGTAGCGTGGTCGATCGCGCGGTTTGGCAGCGGCGTGAGAATCACCTTGAACGTGTACGGATCCTGCCCGTCGGTGCGGCCCTCGTCGATCCACTTCCGCACATCCCGGGATAGCGTGGCCTCGGACGGGAAACGCGTCCTGATGGTCGACCCATCGAAGAGCCGGATCTGAAGAGCACACTGGTCGTGCCTCCTCGCGGCTGACGAGGCAGGGGCCGGGGCGGACGTAGAAGCAGCCTCGGGGACGGGTGTGCTCACCTCCTCGCCCGCCGCAGCCCGCCGCTCCGCCTCCCTCTCCAGCCTCCGCTGCTCCTCCCGCGCCTTCCGCTCGGCTTTGTCGTCCGCAATGAGCTTCAGCACGCGCGCCCTCTCCTCGCGCGCCTTGGCTTTACGCTCTGCGAGTTGCTGTGAGGCCTTCTTCACGGCGTCGTTCTGCTTCGTCTTGGGCTCAGGATTCTGGTCCTGGGGCTCCTCGGCGGGCATTTTGCCCTTGTCCTTGCGTCGTCGCTCCTTTTCGATCTCATCACGCTCTCTGCGTCCAGCTTCGCGTGGCCTCTCCGACGCGCTGGGCCGCGGAGCCAGTGCCTCGGATGAGCTAGGGGCTGGTGCTGGTTGACCACCGGGCTGTGTCGTCTGAGCCGGGACGACGGTGGCCGCCGAGTTCTCCGTGGGAGGGACTGTAGCCGCAGGAGCAGGAGTCTCCGTCTGTGCACCAGCAGAAGCACCAGAAGCAATCTGTGCCTGGCTTTCCGTCTGTGCTGCCAGAGCATTTCCGACCCTTCTCAGAAATTCGGCCTTCTCCGTGCCGGCAGCCACATACTCCTTCAGCTCTCCGTTCTTGATAATCACCAACGTAGGGATCTTTGGCAGTGGAAAGATGGCGGCCAGGTATCCTGCCTCCTGGGATCCGGCCTCCAGCCTGAGCACGACGGCATCCTTCTCCAGTGAGGGCGCAATGCCGCTGTCCGTGATGAACTCATCCTCCCATGTCTGGCTCTCCTCCTGACCATCGGTCACAAAGCAGACGACAAGCTTCGACTGCTGCAAGGCGGTCGATATGCCTTCCTGCAGGGTTCCGGTGAAGAACACCATCTTATTCTTGGCGAAACGTATTCGCTGGGTCAGTTCTTGTTGGTGGTTTGGGCGGTCTGCACAAACGACAGAGCTCGCAGGCAAGACCAGACAAATCGATATAATGCAAATGAACACTGAAGGTAATCACAAAAGAATTGTTGCCTCTCCCAGTTCGCGTTGGTTAGTTGATATGTTACGGCCACCTTTCGGATTGGGTGGGACATGCCAATACTGTATTTTAGTGTAGCACTGGGGGAACTATGGTACTTCAGGGTATTCCCCAAGCTAGGGGGTCACCCCCCCTCCCCTCTCTCCTTCGTCCCCCAAAGCTCGGTAAGCTGCGGCCCTGAGAGCTCCGCTGGCCGGCCAATCGCCTAGAGCTTGTTGCATCATCGCCTAAAACTTTCGATGCACCGACTTTCAAAACTCTCGCCAATTTCTACCACAAAAGAACGAAAAGGACCACGCCAGCCAGACGGGAAAGCCTCAACACCTGTGACTACAGCTTGAGGTCACAATTGTATCGACCTGGTTAGCACTTGTCATAGGAGACATCTGCGTGCTTAGCCAGTGCACCACCGTGCGCTCCGGAGGAAGATCATCGGCCCTCTCTCCCTCTGAGCTCCAGGGCGGCCCTCCTTCGACACCTTCTAGCCCGGCTGAGCAGCATACGACTGTGCATTGGAGCTTCTCACCCCATACCGACCCATGATGAAGGCTTTTACGCGCCTAGCGAGGCCATCGGCGGCCAAACCGACCATGCAGACCCTCACACTCTCGAACCCCAGACCGCGCACGATACCATGCCACCACCACCACCACCATCATCAACAGCGACCCTTCTCCCACACCCGTCCTCGCGCCCAGTATAACGAGCCTCGCCAACCAGCCGACGACCCCAACTTCCACTCCATCCTCGACAACCCGCCACAGCTCGTGCGCACCGGCCGCCGCCACGGGCCGGGCCTGCTCGTCCTCGCCATCATCCCCGTCACGGCCTTCGCGCTGGGCACCTGGCAGGTCTACCGGCTGCAGTGGAAGACGGACCTCATCGCCAAGTGCGAGGATCGCCTTGTACGGGAACCTTTACCCCTGCCGCCGCGTGTCGACCCGGACGCCATCGGTGACTTCGACTACAGGCGTGTCATCACGCGTGGCCGCTTCCGATACGACCAGGAGATGCTGATCGGGCCGCGGATGCGGGAGGGTGAGCAGGGGTACATGGTCATCACGCCGCTTGAGAGGGAGGGCGGGAGCACAATACTAGTGAACAGGGGGTGGATATCAAAGCGGCTGGGGGACAGGAGGAAGAGAGCGAGGGAGTCGATGCCGGCGGGGGAAGTGGTGGTGGAGGGGCTGCTGAGGGAGCCGTGGAAGAAGAACATGTTCACGCCCGAGAACAGGCCAGACAAGAGCGAGTTCTATTTTCCGGATGTGAAGCAGATGGCCGAGTTGACAGGGGCACAGCCAGTTTGGATTGAAGCCACGATGGGTAAGTGCTGTGTGTCTGCGGTCTCGGTTTCCGTTGTGGGCAGCTTTGCTAACTGGACTCCCAATAGACCCAAATTATATGCAGGTCATGGAGTACGAAGGCAAGGGCATTCCTTTGGGAAGACCTGCAGAGGTCAACCTGAGGAATAACCACGCCCAGTACATCTTCACTTGGTCAGTAATGCTTTTGTCTTACTTACCCTCATCTAGACTGCCTAGTTTTTTCTCTTGTCTTCATCCGCGGCGTCTGGCCATAAGTCGCTGTGGCTCCTTGCATGCGCGTCCTCTCCAAACTACACGCCTTGCTCCTCTGATCCTGAACATCTGTCTCTCTCTCTCGGCATGCTGACACCCCTTATAGGTATAGTCTCTCCCTCGCTACAGCTATAATGTTGTGGATGGTCATCAAAAAGCCGCCATCCGAGGTGGCCAAGCGCGTTCGCAGGAACACGCAGTGGTAGGAACTCGCTTGATCCTTCTTTTGCACATTGTGGTTTTAAGCAAGTGTCGTCACGATCTCACCCCACTTCTTCGTCCTCTCCTGCATTGGCCTTTCGTCGTCGCTTCTTGACAGGCGCCGGAGCAGGCATACGCAATTCCTGTAAGAGCTCCCTGGGCAGATGCCTTTGCGCAAGGGCATACGGCGTTGCTGAGGCACTTGTCTGCCGTTGTCTGAGGGGGGGAATAGGGACTGGTTAGGCTGACATGTACATACAAAACAAGACACACCAAAATCATGATACCCAGTTGTCAAAACAAAAATAAGGTGGGAGGGATAGAATCAAATGAAACATACCTTCTCATCAGGGTCAACATGTCACTCTCGTTGATTGTCGTTCGCCCTTTTGCGTGATTTGCATATGCTCGAAGGTCATCGCCGAGCTGCTCAAAGAACCAGTCCGACGCCTGCATGATGGCCGACAGCGTGTCCGAGCTGATCTTGGCCTTGCCCGCGAACCGCTGCGCGAGCCGCTTGACAACACTCGTAGGAAGCGACGGGTACTCTATGCCATAGCGAGAGATCTTCTTGCCAGGTTTCTTCACCCGTCCCGTTGACTTGGAGGAGATCTGTCTTGCAAGGACGGCGTCTGCTGTTCTGTCGCGGCCCGCCTCGGGACCATCGTCGTCGTCTCCTCCCGCGAGATCCCATGGTGGTGCATCGTCCTCGACGTCCTCCATCAGCTCGGCAAAGGGAGGGGGTTTGTCGTCAAGCGGGGGTGGCCCATCGTCATCGTCAAAACCAAATGGTTCATTCGCAGGCGATGATAAAGGCCCGCGCTGAGGCGAAGACTGCACCTGTGGTGCCAGGACCACCGTGCTCTGGTCACCCGCGTCGAGGTTGAAGTCTATCGCCCCAAAGTCACTGACCCGGCCACCCAGCGTGTCCCGCCGCGCAGCCTCATCATCCAGCCTCTCCAGCGTGGCGTCCTCGCTGCCCAGGCCGCCCGTACCGTCGTCGCCGCCCGTATCGTCATCCCACAGCGGCCGCGGGAAGAAAGCAGAGTCGACGCCCCCCTCCCCGTCATCACTTGGTCCGTCGCCCATGGGACCGTAGTCACTCATGCGGATGGAGAACCTCTGCGACGGCCCCATTGTCGCCCGCCTCGGCATCTCGATGCTCTGCATTGTAAAGTTATCATCCAGGTCCTCGAGCCCGCTGCTCCTCGGCGGCCGCGGGAGTTCGCCGTCACTATCGGCGTCCTCGTCGATCGGCAGGGAGAAGCGTGGTCTGTCGATAGGGAACTCATCATCGCTGTCGTCCGGGTCCTCGGGTATCGTCACGGCGGGCCGGCGCCCCCGGCGGCTCCGTCTTTTGCGCGCGCCGCTCGTGGCGTTCGGGTCGTCTGGTGACGACGAGCTCGACGATGTGATCACCTTGCTCTTGGGCGCCAGTGTCTTGCTCAGGGCACGCAGGACATCCCGCGGCGTCTCGCGCTGGTCGCGGATCGAGCGCCGGCGGTTGCGACCGGGAGTGTTGATATCATTGATGGCGGCGCGGCGGGAGTCGAGGGCGCGGATGGCGGCGCGGCCGTGAGGCGTGAACTGCGTGGGCGGCTTGCGCCCTGACGCAGAGAAGAGCTGCCTCGAGGCGCGGAAGTCGACGACCTGGTTGCCTGGTGTGCGGATGGAGAAGTGGGTGGTGGACGTCGGGGGCGCAGAGGCGCGAGGGTTGTGGACGGGGGTCTGGGCCGGGTTAGGCTCGTCATCGCGGCTGCTGGTGGTGGGCCCTGGAGGGTGCGAGGAGCTGCGCCCTGGTGTTGTGCCGCCCTCGAAGGGGTTGGACTGGCGTGGACGGTTGGTTGGCGGTGGCATTTTGGAGGAGGAGGAGGAGGAGGGCCCGGCGCGGATGGGGAGAGGGAGCCTCGAGGCCCCTGTTGAGCCCTGCGAGTTTGGCATTTTAGACTGCGCGCATGATCTTGGACGCCTCTGGTGTGTATATTTTTGAATTGGGGGTTCGCCCTAGTTTCTGCACGCAGGAGGTAACCTCAGCTTGTTTTGAATTGCAGAGTTGAGGGGTCGTCAGGATGAGATGGTTAAGCTATGCCTTCGACCTCAATTGATGATGGTAGACGCGTCTGGCGCGTCTGGACGGGGTAGTCTCCCAGCACTGAGCGCCTGTACGGCTAGGGTAGTTGCACAAGCGGGGGCACCCATGGCCTATCTTATCGATAAATCCTAGCTAGCTAATGGTTGAGGCGTTAAGGCCTCTCTAGTCCTCATTGGGCCTCCGCTGCAGTGAGTGCCTTCTGTAGGCCAGCCAACGCTGGGAGTTTGGCACGAACGCCTGTTCTCATGTGAATAGACTTTGCTTGTCAGCAACATGTCCCATCTGTGTAGCCGCCAGAGCCACCACTTGCTGCAGTTCAAACAAGCTGTTACTGGCTTGGCGTTCTTGTTGGACTACAGGTTAGGTCATGAGCCCCAACTTCACCGTCGCCTATACCGGTAGAAGGGGAAATCTTGTAAGCTCGGATGAACTCGTTCAGAATGGTTGTTGGGCGTTTCTCCTGAACTGTGCCAAAGGTGTGACATCGCCGTACCAGGCTTCTGGGCGTCTCGGGTCGTCGACCGGTGGTTGGGACATCAGTGGTATGTTTCGAGCTCCCTGATAGCTCTCTCTCTCTCTCTCTCTCTCTCTCTCTCTCTCTCTCTCTCTCTCTCTCTCTCTCACACATATCATTGATGAAACCTCATGAGCATGAGAAGGCTGCACGTCTTATCAGGCGATGCGAAGACCCAAGACTCGATATGGGGGTCCTAGGAACGGAACAGGACGTGGTCTCTCGTCCCGGATGATCGATCCGCTGAGGAGGGCTGACATGACGAGTTTTGAAACAACGAATCAGGCAATCCACACGCTTGCGCCCGTGGACAACCCCCTGGAGGAGTCAAAACACTGGGTGGTCCAAGAGAGCCTTGTTACATGACCTGCTTCAAAGTTGCGCCAGGACTCTTTGGACACAGCCAACATACAATTGACCTCCCAATCAAGAAAAAAAAGCGCAGAGCACAGAAAAGGTTCACTTCACACTGGTCACGACCAGCAGTGCAACCGTGGATCTAGGCTGGCCCGCCCGTTTGTACAATGTATGCTATGATGAAACCCCTCCTCCAATCGAGGGTCGGCTCCAGGCGTTTTCTCAGATGGATCTCTTGGCGAGAGAGCCTCGACGGCCATCAGACCTCCGGGCACAGGTTTTCGCTAGCCAGTGGATCTAACCAGCTTGATGTGCAGTCAGGATAAGTTCAGGTCAGGCCAGCCTGTGCAGAGCGTTCATACTGTAATGGCGATGACGAGGCCTCGAGCCCCCTGGAGTGTCCAAACAAGGCTTGCATTCCCGATGATCCGAGCTTTGTTGCTCTTGCTCCGCATTTCAAGCACGATGTGGAACAGACGTTTTTCTCGGGAGGAATGAGTTGAAGAAGTCGACGACTCCGTGGTACATCTTTTAGCCTCACTCGGTTCTGGCTTTCCCCGATGTATGTAGAGAGGGTGGTGGTACACAGAGGGTGGATGAAGTGGCATTCATTGTACCGTGGAAGACGATTACTTCCTCACACCTTCTCCGCTTCTTTCTTCACTTCACTGCCAATGAATGAATAATAGCAGGTTACATAACGTTAACGATCTCCGTCCGCTAGGAAACCAAACCAGCCAACTGGTTCTCTTGATATCGCTGTTGGAAACCAGCCCGGGGGGGGGGCTGTGAGGCTAGCAAGAGATCTCCGTGCTGTTTGTCTACTTTGGAAGACCAATTGCAACCCAAGAGATCCTCTGCACTAGTTGACGCCTCTTGCTTCCTGTTCCTGGCGCTGTGTTTCCTTCGCTGGGGGCACACTTGAGCGATCCAGGGCACATCTCAGAAAGAAGTAGGCATGTACTTCCGGGCCACCGTTTGATGAAGAATTGCCCCCGAGGTACTTGGTACCTCCCCTTGTCACAAACTGTTGTTGTCGGCCCCTAGCTCGTTACCCCTGGTAGCCACCTGCCGTACCCTCCAAACCTGGTAGTGTCTGTATCGCCTGGAGAGACGCCCTTCGCCGCTTATGGGGGGGGGGGGGCGTACCACTGGAGGACGAGGACCCTGGGGCCCTGCTAGCACACACCCCAAGCACCCTACCTGGCCCACTGTGCTGAACCTGATCTTCCTGCCGGCGTGTGGTGTGCTTGTGCTACAGTACTTTCTCTTTCCCCCCTCTTTTCCCAAGCCTGGAACCCCCCCCCCTCCCTAACCTTCAACTCCCTGTTCTCAAGTCGTGTTGCGGCTTCAATCTGTTCCGGTCGTGTCAAAACATTTCTGTCTTTTTTACGCGGCAATACCAAGATTGACCGTGACTGGTTCCTCCTGCATCCTTCATAGCTTTTCTGGACCTCTTTGTGATCGTTGTGTGCTGTTTTCTCTTTTTTCCCTCATCTTCTTCCTTTTTTTCTTTCTCCCCCTTGTCACTATTGCTGTCATTATCACAACCAATCATCATCACCAGCTATCATCGACATCATTACGTCGCGCGCGAGCGAGAAAGAGGAGAGAGGTCTGAGCTCTGTGCCACCCCCAGTCGAGAGCCGTCGCCTACTACCCCTTGCCCTGCCTGCCCTGTTCTGCCCTGGCCTGTCTTGCCTTGCCTGGTCCTCTTTTGGTCTGCAAGCGCCACCCTGATTACCACCTCACACATTCACATCCACTCTATCACACATCCTGCTTCATATCTGCAATCACACACGGCCAACGAACCTCCTTCGAAAAGCTGTCGTACCGAGATTGAGGCTTAAACAAACGACTCTCCCCCCCCCCATCAACCTTCCTCTGTGCAATATCCAACGACGACAACTCGAACGTATACAGAGTATCACCCGTTTGAATTTAATATGGCCGCTCCCGGGGTTCAGTCTATCAAGGTTCGTTTCCCAGCGATCACCGCATCGGTGTCGGTATTGGCCTTGGCTCTGGCATTGCCACCCACCCTCTCTCTGTGTCTTTCTCCCAGCTAGAGGCGGCTCGCATGTTCCCAAGCAAGACCATTCGTGCAGAGTAATCATGCGAATAGCAGGCTGACCATTCCATTTTCATCAACTGCAGTGTGTCGTGACAGGCGATGGTGCTGTCGGCAAGGTACGTTCCCAACACCCGTGTCCCATCTCTCCTCTTTCTCTCCACCTCTTCGCCCGCCCGTCTCTTCCCTACCGCGACCCGTCGCATTCGACCATTTGCATTTGCTAACCTCAACCGGCAGACATGTCTTCTCATCTCATACACCACGAATGCCTTCCCAGGCGAATACATTCCCACAGTGTACGTGCAATTGTCAATCGACCTGCCACATTCACCGTTTCGCCGGAAGCGCTCCCCATGAGGACCTTCACCGCCGCCTACTCCATACATGTGCGACAACAAAAAGACTGATGATAATGATTTTGGTACAGTTTCGACAATTACTCTGCGAGTGTGATGGTCGACGGGAAGCCCATTAGCCTGGGGCTTTGGGATACTGCTGGACAGGAAGACTACGACCGACTTCGACCTCTTTCCTACCCCCAGACCGATGTCTTCCTCATCTGCTTCTCCATCGTCAGCCCGCCATCGTTCGACAACGTAAAGGCCAAGGTGCGCAGACTACCTACTCCTTTTCTCGGACCGAGCCTCGCCTCGCTCGATACCCAGACCTTGTAATGGATGGCAGACCATATGTGACTTGGCTTGAGACTGACGCACATCTTGCACAGTGGTACCCCGAGATCAGCCACCATGCTCCCAACATCCCCATCATCCTGGTCGGCACAAAGCTCGACCTGAGGGAGGACCCCAACACCATCCAGAGCCTCCGCGACAAGAGAATGGAACCTGTCACCTACGACGAAGCCCTGCGAACTTCCCAGGACATCAGGGCACACAAGTACCTAGAGTGCTCTGCTCTGACCCAGCGCAATCTGAAGGCCGTCTTCGATGAGGCTATTCGGTACGAACACAACCAAGCTGCCCATTCCTCGAGACAAAGACCGAATGACTGACTCGATACCTCATTCACAGTGCTGTGCTCAGCCCGAGACCCCAAACGACCCAGAAGACGAAGAAGTCGAAATGCTCAATTCTGTAAACGCCCCCGACCGACCGAACCACGGCAGAACTCGTGCCGGACCGATTGATTTCCATGCGATAGTCGCTGCTGCTGAGCCAATGTATCAAGAGAAGGAAAAAGCTATTAGAACGGCCGCGGACACTGGTCACCTTTTAGAGGGGCGCGGAACAAGGGGGACCACCTATCCGATTCTCAAAACATTTCGCTGCTACATTTCCTGCGAAAGCATCCTATGAACAACGAAGGCGGGCTGGGGCGGGTGGATGAATCCATTTATACTCCTTTCCAAGTGTAATTTTGGAGCATCCAAACGGTCTCCCTCCGACGGTATTGGGGCGAGCGACTTCATCCTTGGCAGTGTGACTTTGGTCTTCTAGCATCTGACTTGCTTTCGATGCTTCGAATTTCACCGCTTCAGCACAATGTCGGTCTTCCGGGCCAGTTTCTCTTTGTTTTCCTGTGCAGCAAGATGGGCGTACACTCTCGGCATCACTTTCGAATGACTTACAACAACAACACACAAACCCCACAAGCCTCCCCCCCCCCCCCTCTTCCCCTCAAGGATATCCCCAGAATTTTGATTTGGTTCTCTGTAGATAGCAGCCGGTGAGGTGAGGATTAGTCAAGGAGCTGGAAAGGAAAGGAGAGGAGAACTCTGATATTTTCGCGGGGGGTTTTTTTTATTATCTTTTTCCAAAGCAAAGGGTTCCTGTGTTTGTTTTGGGATGGGAGCCTTCAATACTTCTTACTACATGTAACCTCGCACGATAAACACTGATCTCAATATTTTTTGGCCCTTTGGATCTGGAGTGTGAACCTTGACGAGACATGATAAAACTGTGCTTGATTTTCTAGCAGTCTCTAGAGAAGATCTGAAAGGGGTATCATGCAAAAAGCAGAAAACTAACTCTTCATCGAAGAACGCCATGAAATACAATAAAGACGCCCTTGGGGGGGGGGGGGGGGAAAAAAAAAAAAAAAACCTTCATCATAGGGGGCCCCAAGACACACAACCCACACCACCACCACACAACGAGCGACCGACAGCAACCCCCCCCCACACCC